>JAJIBD010007504.1:0-94215 GCA_021461705.1 Cryptotis parvus | reverse complement strand
CAACAGCATTTCAAAGGATCAAATATCACAAGTGAAACTGATATTAGAAATTCACAGATGTTTCATGTTGTTTTTTTTGTTTGTTTTAAGAGGACTACTAGAATGTTCAAAAATTGTGTGAATTGCATTATATTCTTACTAGATAGCTCTGAACTTGAAAGTATATATTTAGGAAAAGAAAATGACCTATACTAAGATATGCTATTGAATAAACTACCAGCCACCAGCACAGAAAGGGTGGCCAAAAGAAAATGGAAAAAAAAAGATTTAGTGTTTAGCCATGAACTGCATAATGTTTCAATGAGGGAGTGATCATCTGCGTGGACAGCTTCTGTAAAGAAAATGCTATTGTATTATACTGTGGGATATTTGTCATATATGTAAACCCCAAAAACATGTCACATGAAAGTGCTCAGTAAATTTAGTGGGATTTTAAATGAATATATTAGTGAAGGGAGATCAAATTGGACAGTTTCCAATTCAGAAGCAAAGTGGAGAAAACCCACTTTTGGAGAAAATTTTCTTTGTTCATCCTGTGTTAGACAGTTCTTTAATCTACTTAATTCAAGGAAACTGCATCAGCAGGTGGCAGACAGGAGAAGACTTGCTTACCCCCAGGGCTCTGTCCTGTGGGCCCTGGATGGTTGATGGTTGATGGATCTGACATAGAAAAAGACTGGGCCCTTGGGATGAATCCAGAGCCATGGCAGAGCCTGGCAAGCTACCTGTGGTATATTCAATATGCCAAAAACAGTAACAATAATGGACCTCATTCCCAACTAATGGAGATTTTACTGGTGCCTGCTCAAGCAAATAGAATGAACAATGGGAAGAAAAGTGACAAAGTGACAATTCAAGGCAAAAACACCAACTCTGAGGTGATAAGGGCAAGTTATACTTATTAAGGTGATCATTTCATACTTATATGTATATAAACATGTACATGCATGTATATATGTGGCATATCTTAAACAAGTGTTTTAAATGATTTTCTGTGACCCTCCTTTCAACCTTATCTCCTCTGTCTTATCAGTTAGCCACCCTGGTCTCATGCTAAGGCCTCTTTTTATTGTTATTTTTACATGTAACCTACTTGGGATATCCTGGGACCCTACACGTGGGCCATTTGACCTCAAATTTGAGATGCTACTTAAATCAATGCATGATCATAGATTGTCAATTATATCTTAATAAAACTAGAAAAATTTTATACGCCTTTCTGGAAAATGATTAAATGAACAAATAAGTGAGGGTACTTTGAATAATAGGGTGAACTTCAAAAAGTTACCTAACCTCTAAGAGTTTAATCTTCTGTCTGAAGACAGAAAAAATAATGTCAAAATATGGCATGTTTTTCAAGATTAAATGAAATTAATGTTTGCAAAGTACCTATAGAGACGCCTGCAACATAGCAAATGTGTAACAAATGTTGCTTCTATTATCATTGTTAATAATGTTATTAACAATGATAATGTTAATTATATTAACAATGTAAGGTCAAGTTCAAGTTTTTCCCAGATGGAGGAGGTAATTTTACTTTGCTTACTTGCCCCCAAGGTCTGCATTTCACAATGATTATTAATAAGAACAATAATAGCAGGGTAGAGAAAAAGAACAGGTCAAAGATGGCAAATAAATGGTTCTGGTGGTCCATTATCACTAGTCTCATATCCATAGCAGAAATAAATACTAAGTAGAGATATTTTTTTTCCTACTGAGCCTGGGTATGACCTCAGAATCTTTATCAATACATTTTTTAGGCACCACTGGCTCAGTGATTTAAAAAGTGCATTTTAGACAAAAACAGTTACCTATTAAAGAATTTGTATTCTGTACTTAATTATATAATTTTGTGCACGGTTTTAATTTAAAAAAAATTGTGTCTTGTCTCCCTAACCATGTTATAATTCTCCACACTGATGCTGCTCATGAAGGTTTTCTTCTACTACCTACAGCACCTAGCTCAAAGCTGAAATTCAAGTACTATTAAAAATTCTTGTAATATAAAAAGAAAAGTTTCCTATTATATAATAGTCATCTATTACATAATAGTTGGCAAAATAGTTATCGCAGATACACTACATTCAGGAAGGGTGAGATGAAGTTTTTACCTCTATTAAAGTTTTACTTTTCTACTGTACTGAACTTTAAAATTTTGTTTATCTACCTTACCTAATGTTAGGACTTGGGTAAGGTTCAGGGATGCACCACTGAGACGTGGCGTGTGTGTCTACTATTCTAATTTGTCTCTGAAAGTCCATTTCTGTCACTCAACATGCTATTGTCTCTTTGTCCCAATTTATCTCACCACCCCCTTGTCTGTCTGTGAAGGCTTGTATTTCTCCTTCAAATGTGATTGACTGTATTATAAGATAGAGCATTCTTGGCTGGCACTTTTTTTTTTTGAGTATTGTGAATACATCATTTGGGTTGTTTTTTTTTTTTTTTTTTTTTTTGGTCTCTTCGAGAGTTTCTACTGAGAAATCTGATAAAAGGTTAATAGAAATGAACTACCTGGTTTTGCCCTCAATGGATTCAGTATCTTTGTCTTGAAGCTTCAACTGTCTCATTACAGTGTGCCTAGGGTGTAGGTCTCTTTGCATTTAAAGAGTCAGAAAATCTGTTAGCTTCAGGCACTTCCTTTTCCAGGTTTGGAGGGCTGGAGAGGGCCCAATAGGCTGGTACCTGCTTCCTGTTTCACATGCAGTAAACCTGGGTTTGATACCCAGCAAAATTTGTCTTCCTAACACTGCCAGGAACAACCTCCTGAGCACCGAGCTGGTAGTAGCTCCTGAGCACCACTGGGTGTGGTTCTACAGCACAGATAACAACTAAACCCAACCCAAATGTGGAAATGTTCCCACTATTGTCTTTGCAATAAGTATTTTGATCTTTCTTTTTCTTTTTGGCATACCCATTATCCTAATGTGACCTTTCCTAATGGAACTGTGTTGGAGGACAGGTTTAGCTAACCTGGGAGCTTTGTTGTTTTGCCCACTCCCAGCTTAATCTTATTTAAGCCAAGGTTCATTCTAATGAGATCTCTCTTCTATGTAAACACTGCTAGAGGGTGTGGCAGTTACAAAAGTCAACTTGATTGAATAACTTCTGACTTATACATCTACTAAGACTTCTGTTTTCCAGATTGGGCACAGCTCCTCTTTATACCCACTGCACCCAACGTGGGACAGTTAGAATTTACCAGGAGACTACCACCCTGGCTGCGTTGAGACTATAGGAAGGATCATACTAGTTTGCTCTAATCAGGCGAGTGTGACCCTTTCAGGACAAGAGTACAAGATACTCAGAATCACCCTGGTGCAGATAATAATAAGAAGGACCTTGTGGGTACCATCCCTAGATTACATGAAGCTCATGAAATTAAGATGTATTACTTTATAGCTAGCCCCCTCTCTCCAGTGTTTTACATAAGAGATAATCTTGGTAGAAAGGATTAGACCTTGGCATAACCTTTGTTTATACCTGCAATAGGGTGTGGCACTACACTCTGTTTAGAGTTCTTTGTTGACATGACCCTCCGGTTGGATTACTTTGGTGTATATAAGGGGGCTGACTTGAGGCCCCTTCACCTTTTACCTTTTGGGCCTTTTAGCTTTCAGCTTTTGGCTCCTGTGGCTTTTGGCTCCTCAGCCTTGTGGCTTTTGGCTTTTGGCTTTTTGCTCTTTGGCCTTTTGCTCCATCTTCTGGTTAGGACTCAGCTCGGGTGAGATCCTCTCTCTTGTGGTGGGAGACTTAGGCTCTCTTGTATGGTCTAAGTTCGGACCACAGCTAGAGCTTGTTCATTATATTGGATTGCTGTGGAAGAGCTTTGGTACTATTAAAAGCCTTTTTTGGAACTGCACCGGACTCGTGAGTTTTCATCTGTTCTCCCGGCGTCCTCGAAGGTAGAAGAGAACTTTTGGTCCTGACTCTGTTGGGGACCCCAGCGGCGTTCCCCTACAGAACTGGATACTATTTGTAGTTTGTTCATTGTTTTATACCTATTTTCCTCCCACCTAAATCAGTTTTACATTACATTCCTTTAGCTCACTGATTTGATTTTCCATCTTATAGCCTGTTTCTATAACCGTTCTAGCACTCTATTGAAGATGGCCCATTCTAAATATCTTCTCTTTTTTAGATCTTCAGTACTAACATTTTGTTCATATTTCTGAGCTCATTTTTTTCTGAGTGTTTCAGTTTAACTCTGGTTTCTTTTCAGCTTAAGTTTTCTTCTATCTCTATTTTTTCTTTTTTTATTATTTATTTTATTTTTTTGCTTTTGGGGTCGCACCTGGCAATGCTCCAGGGTTACTCCTGGCTCTGCACTCAGGATTTACTCCTGGCGGTGCTTGGGGACCATATAGGATCCCCCAGCTGGCATAGGCTGGCTGCTGGGAGCCAAAGGCAAACGCCCTACCTGCTGGGCTATTGCCCCCTTTATCTGATAGGGAAATAAAACCTTCCTTATCTTTGAGATTAGATTATGAAAATCCATTCTCTTTTTGTCATGTTCCTCAAAGTCTCAAGTTGTTGTTGTCATGTGTTATACCTTTTTTTGATAGATTCATGTTAAATTTAAATTTCCATTTTAAGTTGAAAAATATTTTTCTGAAGTGCCTGAAATTGAATGCAGGCCTCACATATGCAAAGCAAGTGCTCTAGCACTTACCTACAATTCCAGCCCTAATTTGACTTTTAAAATAGTTTATCAAGAAAATATTTGTTTACAAAGTGTACTGTTTATGTTTCAGGGATACAATATCATCCTACAGTCCCACTGTCAAAGCGCCTATATTGGAGTTCAGAGAGACGATTCAGTGGGTAGGGCACTAACTTTGCTGGTGGCCAATCTGGGTTCTAAACACCACCGAACTGATCACTGATCACAAAGCCAGTATTACAACTGGGTGTAACCCCCAAAACCAAAATTATAAAGGATCAAACAAAAACCAATTAAGTCTTATATCCCTCACCAGAGACTAGGCTCTTTCCATCCACTCCACCCCTTCTCCCACTTTAATAACTTCAATTTTGTGTCAGTTTCTAAGGATTTGTTTTTCTTGGATTTTATATTTTTAGTTGCCTTTTTTCATTTTATACTACAGATGAGTGAGATTGTTTGATATTTGCCTTTCTCCTTTGAAGTTAGCTTGGCTAGAACTGACCCTCTCCAATTCCATTCATGTTGTCACCAGATTTCAAGGTTAATTTTTTTGTCCTGTTGAGCAGTAATCATTGTATTTATGTACCAGAATTTCATTATTTTCTCATCTGTCATTGGGCATTAGAGTTGTTAGCTATTGCAAATAGTCCTGAAATGAATATAGTGTTACACTGTGTGTGAATCAACAATCCCCACACTTCTCAAATTAGATTTTTTGCATCCATAGTATAGATACCAAGGACTGGAATTCTGGATCAGGTGATTGCTCTATTTTTATTTTTTAAGAAACAGCCATACAGTTTTCCTGAGAGGTCCAAGGCACTGCATCATGTAGAAGTGAAGCATTATTCCTTTTACTCCACATTCCCACCAGTACTTCTGACTCTTTTGATGTTGGCCATTTTCACTGGTGGGAGATAATATCTCTTTTTCATTTTGATGTGCATTTCCCTACAGTAAATGATGACTAGCATTTTGCATCCCTGTGCCTCAGACAGCCCACTTCCTGACATTGTTGACAAACTGGGCTAGAGCGTTGAATGATAGGGTCTGAGGATGCAGTGATATTTGTGCTCTCTGGCAGTCCGAGATCACCAGGGTCATATCCAGCAATGCTTAAGAGCCTCAAGGTCTCCCTCCAGATTCCTCTTATGGGGACACAGAGTACTGGGCATTGACCTAGAGCCCTAACCCTTGACTGGTCCAGTGATGAACTGTTGGATGATATGCTTAGCTAGCTTTGGAGCTTTGCTGTTTTACCCACTCACAGCTTAATCTACTTACATGTTTTTAAGCCAAGGTTCATTCTAATGAGATCTCTCTTCTATGTAAACACTGAGGGAGGGTGTGGCAGTTACAGAAGTCACCTTGACTCTGAATAACTTCTGATTTATTATACATCTACTAAGACATCTATGTTATCTAGATTAGGTGCAGTTCCTCTTTATACCCACTGCGCCCAGCATGGACACAGTTACAATTTACCAGGAGACTGCCACCCTGGCTACTATGAGACTATCTTTAAGATTATAGGAAGGATCATACTAGTTTTCCCTCACTCAGGTGAGTGTGACCCTTTCAGTATACAGAGAACAAGATACTCAGAATCACCCTGGTGCAGATAATAAATAAAAAGGTCCTTGTGGGTACCATCTATATTACAGGAAGCCCATGAAATTAAGATGTATTACTTTATATCAGCCCCCCCAGTGTTTTTCATAAGAGATAATCTCAGAAGAAGGGATTAGTCCTTGTTGTAATCCTTTGTTTATACCTGTAATAGGATGTGGCACCACCCTTCTAAACTCTGTTTAGGGTTCTTTGTTGACAGGACCCTCCCTTCCACAGATAGGATTACTTTGGTGTATATAAGGGTACTGACTTGAGGCCCCTTCTTTCTTTACCCCTTCTTTTGGGTAGGACTCCTCTCAGGTGAGATCCTCTCTATTTCGTGGGAGACTTGGGCTCTTTGTGTGGTCTAAGTTCTGACCAGAGCTAGAGTTCTTTCATTCTATTGGATTGCGGTGTTAGAGCTTTTGTACAATTAAAAAGCCTTTTTTGGAACTGCGCCGACTTCATGTAATGTGCATCATGTAATGAGTTTTCATCCATTCCCCGGCGGCCTCAGAGGTAGAAGAGAATTTCTGTACTGATACTGTTGGGGACCCCAGCGGCATCACCAACAATGATCATGTTTCCAAGTGACTCTGACCCTCTACATGCCCTTTTTGAGAAGTGTCTGCTCAGCACTATTTGTAGATAATATGATAATGTACATGGAAAACTCTAAATAATCCACTAAGAATTATTAGAAACAATAAAGTGGCAGGCTATAAAATCAATATGCAAAAGATCTGCCTCATTTCCATATTCAAACAATAAACCAGAAGAAAAGAAATTAAGAAGACAATCCCATTTACATTCGCGATCAAAAGAACTAGCGTAATCTGTGAAGCAAAATTTTCACAAATGAAAGACAAAATTTCAGTAAGTGAAATGTACAAAAGCCTTGCACATTGAAAGTTGTCACTATGTTAAATAAAGTAGAAGACACAAGGAAACTGCTAGATAGCCTATGCTCATGGATCAGAAGAATTAATATTGTTAAAATAACCACCTTACCCAAATAATTTTATACATTCAATGCAATTCCTATAAAATTTCAATGGTATTTTTCAAAGACAGAACAGACATTAGTAAAATGTATACAGATTCATACTCAACCCCACCCGCCACATACACCCTAAATATCCAAGGCAATCCTAAGTGAAAGGACCACAGATGACAGGATTTTATATTATAAAGAAGATTTTGACACTTAAATAAAAGCAGACACTATGAGCAATGAAATGGAATTGGGGCCTAGAAATAAATCCTCTGCTAATGACTCTTGGTTCATTTAGAACAAAGAAAACAAGAGTATAAAACAAATAAAGACCCTTTGAAAATGATTCTGGGAAAGCTGACTAGCCACATCCAAATGAAAAAAAAATTGTATCACCACTATTTTACATTGTCATAAAAGTCCACTCAAAAATGGGTTAAAGACTTAGATCTTAGAACCAAATCTATAAAGTACATGGGAGAAAACATTAGCAAAGTAGTCTATGATAGTGGCTTAAATGTTTCTTCAGTGATTTAACAGTATTGGCAAGCAAAAAATAGAAAAGATAAACTAATGGGTTATGTAAAACTAAAGAACTTCTGCACTTCAAAAGAAAATGTCATTAAAACAAAAGGACAAACTACCAAAGGGTTGAAAATATACCCAGACCATTCATTCAAAATCTGTAATATTCAATATACATATAAACAAAATTCAACAATACCATATCCAAAAATGGGATATATGTTAGCTATTGTTCACTCTTTCGCTCTTTATCTCTCTTTTTATCTCTCTCTCTGACTCTCTTTTATCTCACTGTCTCTGTCTCTCTCTTTTACATCTCTGCCTCTGTCTGGCTCTGTCTGTATCTCTGTCTCTCTGTCTGTCTCTGTCTCTGTTTCTGTCTGTCTGTCTGCGTCTGTCTATCTGTCTCTCTCTCTCCTTAATATTACCTGGATCCATAATTTAGAATGGAAGGGTTTGATTTTCCAGCAGGTGGTGCTGTACTTGATTAGATTAAATTAGATTCCTTATTTTTGTTTGTTTTTTGTAGTTGCTGTGTCAGCTGGGCTAGATAAAGGAGGAGGAGCCAACTGGTGTGGAGAATGTGCTTCAGCACTGGACAGGCAAGGAAGTTTTGGTTCTTGTGAATGGCTCTGCTGCTCTCCCTTCTCGCTGTGTTCCCAGTCTGCATTTGGTGACCTCTCACTTGTCTGCACTTCATGAAGTCAGTACTAATGTCAAGGGGTGGGAGAAAGCAAACACACTGATGCCAGATTGTTTTCTGTGTTGTTTCCTGGCCAGGGACCCTTTTGGTGAGGGAGAAATGCAGCATTCTTGAGTCTAGAGCAGCACCGCTCTACCATTTCTATTTGCTTCTCACCAGACCCTAATCAGGACTGGCTGCCCTGTCAACTGTCCCTACCCCAAATAGTAACCTTCATGCCTCTCTCCTCATCTCTGTCCATAGAAATAGAAATACCCTTGATGTCCTCTTTATTTCAATCCGAGGAGCCTGTCTTATGTCACTCTGAGCTGTGGGGCTCTCTCATATTCTGCTTCTTGATCCATTTCTAATTGTTCTTGGGAGTATAATAAGAGACCCGTTCTATTGCCATCTCACTCTGGACTATTCATTATATACATATATATATATATATATATATATATATATATATATGGGCCTGCAGGGCTGGGGGAGCAGGTGGTCAGAGCTACTTTCAGTGATGCTCAATCAGGTGGTGTAATGTTTACCTTGTGGTCTCTGGGGAACACTTGATCACTAGACATCCCGTTGTTCATCGATTTCCTCGAGCGGGCACCAGTAGCTTTTCCATATGACCCTATCATGTGCCAGTGTAGCCCAATGGCATCTGTTTGCAGATGTGGTGTTTGGGGATACCAAGACTAAACCTGTTGATTCTAGTGGGTGGGGCCTTCAGAACTCCGAGCCTCGCCTGCCTTTCTAGAAATGCGTTTTACCACTTGGAGTGAGATCCTGAGTTCTTCTCTATTATTTTTTCAAATATATAATGATTTTGAAGGGGGTGAAAAGCAAGTTCATTAATGCAATTAAGCGACATTTGCTGTGACTAGAGGTTCAAATATTCTCAAAATGTCCTTTCTCAGAGAGAAAAGAGATAAAGAACCTACCACAGAGGCAGGCTAGGGAAGGGGGAGGGAATCGGGGACATTGGTGGTGGGAAATGGGCACTGATGGAGGGATGGGTGCTGGAACACTGTATGACCCGAAACCCAAACATGAACATCTATGTAACTATATATCTCACACTGGTATAATAAAATATTTTAAAAAATAATAAAGGCTCTTATACTCACAAAAAATGTCCTTTCTCTCAGGGTATTGTGTCAAAGTAGAAGACAATGTTGCAGGTAGTTTATGGGAAAAGAGAATTTAGAAAACCATATGCTGAACATAGTGCTTTAAGTAACAGCCACTGAACAATCCGGGAGACATTACACCCTGCCTCTAAGTCCTTCACCTTGCTTCTCTAAATGGAAACACGAGTGCCTAAGGATATTTGAAGCATGACAAACATTGGAACGAGAGCTGATGTAAAGCTCTGTAAAGAGTTTTCATGCCTGATGATACAACAGATGGTTCCCTATAAGAATCATTTTAATATTAAGCAGATAATTCAGACTTAGGAAACATTCTGCCATAAATCTGCTACTGAAAATACTAAAAGTCCATTCAGAAAGATTGTAAAATTTTATAATCTAATTTTACAAAAACATAAAACTATACATTTTTACAAGGAATTTCTGATGCGTTTATGTCAAAGCAGGGATGTCTTTTTTTTAACTTTTAAAAAAATTTAATATCAGTTGGAAGCAAATCATTTTAGATTTGTGTGGGAGGGTTAGCTAGAGAGAGTGCTCAGAGGATCAGAGAACATTCCTCTTACACACAACGCTCTGAGATCTGCACTGCCTAGACCCCTGAGCTACTCAGGGTATGGCCCCAAGTGGTTCCAGGACTCTGCGGGCTGCCGTGCTCAGAATTGTCAAGATGCAAAGGCTCCCCTGAATATAATCTCAGATAAAAAGGAGAAAGGTGTGTGTGTTTGTGTGTGTGTGTGTGTTTTACTTTCTTTTTTTAAAAAATATATTTTTATTATACCACTGTTAGATCTACAATTACAAGATGTTCATGTTGAGTTTTGGTTCTACAGTGTTCCAGCACCCATCCCCTCCACCTGTGCCCATTTCCCATCACCAATGTCCCCACTTCCCTCCCCCTTCCCCCAGCCTGCCTCCATGGCAGGTTCTTTATCTCCTTTCTCTCTTTCTCTCTCTCCTCTTTCTCTGTCCTTCTCGCTTCCCTTTCTTGCACATTATTGATTGTAATATATTCTAGAACATAATTGGTTCCACTAGTTTGATGTACCGCAGAGCTGCAAGCAGCCACGTGACTTGAGGAGATCCAGATGGCAGCTCTCCCTAGAGTGTCTGAGTCTCTGCATGATGGCCGAGAGCCCCAAGGCAGTTTGTGGGTGGGGCCACCAAGCCTCCAGGATGGGTCAGAAAGGGGAATGGGGATCCCAGCTCCATCTCCAGGAACACCTGGTGACTTCCACCTCCGAGAGCTGCCTACCTGGACTTGAACTCGTTGCTCTGAGCTGGGCTTGAGATCAGCATCTCTCTTGCATGAGTTCTGATGAGCTGTTGGGTCCAGACCACGAATATGGCGGCTATTATGGTGAGCGAGTCTCATTGGGCTTCTTCTGAGACCCTACAGAGGTGATGGGCCAACACCCAAAACTTATCTTGCCTCCTGGGAGCCTCATGGTCAGCTGAGCTAGGGAGAGTCATATGGTAGCTCTTCCCCATGCATCTGAGTCTCTGCATTATTGCTGAGAGCCCAGAGCCAGTTCCTACTTTCTTAATCTCATTTTTTTATACTCACTGAATGAGCCATTTCTGGTGCTTCTCTTGTGCTCTTTGTTTTGTTCTTGTTTTCTTTATCTTGGAGGGAGGCCAGGAACACCCCTGCAGTACTCAGGGTTTATTCCTGGCTTTGCACTCATGATGATGCTCAACATGATGGAGATCAAACCCGGATTAGCGGAATGCAAGGCAAGCATCCTACCTGCCTTACTATGACTCCAGCCCCCTTCCGATGCTTGTGAGCCTCAAACCCTCTTGCTCTATCATCCTTCCTATTACTTTGATGAGTCTCTGAAAGTCATGTTCACAGGGACTTGGTTCTATCCTACAGTCTTAAGTGTTGCTGCTGATTTCCAGTTCAGTAGTTACACATGACCTAGCCTGGTGCTATCTATTGTTATTTAATTTCTATTGTAACCCATTATGCTCCCACTAATTCTTATCTCTAGTGAATTCTTCTATTATTCACCATCTGCCTTCTTCATAGAGAAAAGAGCAAGAAGACCTGCTAAACATCTCTCTCGAAAGAGTGGCTATCACCTACTACCTACTTTAACAGAGGTTGCTTTTATTTTGGTTTGGTTTGAGGGTCACACCCAGGAATGCTCAGGTGTTACTCCTGACTCTGCACTCAGGGATCACTTCTCATGGGCTCAGAGAACTCTCTGAAGCAGGGAAGCAGGGATCAAACACAGGCCTGTTATATGCAAGGCAGCACTTTTCCTGCTATTTCTCTGGTCCCAGGTCTAGAAGAGTCTTTTGATATCTTTATGATAAGTTTTATTTTGGCTGTGTACTTTGATACATTTAGATTAGTGCGTTGGTAGTTTAGAAGATGGTTTTTGGAGGTAAATAGAAAAGATTCTTTTCTAGAAGTTGGAGCCACACCCAGAGGTGCTGGGAACCACAGGGAGGAGAGGGCCATTCCGGCCATGCCCAGTCAGGTGCTCCTCTGACCTTCAGGACAGTTGCTGCTGAAGAGCCTCAAGAGTGATGCAGGGGCCTCGCAATGCCGGGGATCAAACCCAGGGCTTTGTGTGTGTCAGGCATGAATTCTACTGTGGGAGTGATATCCCTTATCCTAGACCAAGTTTTTGAAAAGATTACACAAATTATATCTATTAAAGTATTTAGAGGAAAAATGCAACTTACCAAAACCATAACTTCCTGGGTTCTTTATTATGGAAAAATCTGGAAAAAATACAAAAGTTTAATTCCATTTAAAGTTGATTTTGAAGAGCCATGCCAAGGTGAAGGGCAGAGACATGAAAACAAGGACAGCAGATTTTACCTGAGGCAGTTGGTAGCATCAAAGGATGCTTGATGGTTAGAATAAAGAAACTTTAAGGAGCTCATCTGGATTCCACATGGGAGAGTAATTCGAAAATGGTCAAATTCTTCTTTTCCCTCTCCCTCTTCTCTGATATTCTTTCCACTGTCACCCCCTCCCCATAACCCCCTTACCCACACACACGCCATCAATCTCTTAAGAACTTGCAAATTATGGCTTTGCCAAATTTCATGCTTTTGAGATGGAAGGACACAGTAAGCCCTTGGTCCTGTTATCAGCAATCACTTGGACAGTTGTAAATCAACTGACATTGTCTTCCCTGCAATTATCCCCTCCTTTATGGAAGCTTGGCAACTGAAAAGTGAGTTTTGGCCTTTTGGAGGTTTATTTTAGTATATTCACAGTATACTCAGGAATTGTCAATGCAGATGGGGAAGGGGTCGACCTCAGATGTCCTCAGTGACCCCTTTTATCCCAGATTAACATCTTGGTAGTCTCCCATATATACACACATTTTGGGGCAAATAGTCTCCTGGACATTAACACTTCTTTTCTGGAGAAGTTTAGGAATTTCTACTTCTGAATTGGAATGGGATTAAGTTTTCACATAATAAAGCCCTTAGAATATTTAATAGCTCACAAAGCGCTTACTATGCAGGAAGTGTCTAGGTACTAAGAATAAATCTTTGTTCATTAATTTAAAATGTTAATAATCCTATGACTATGTATACTTTTATTCCCCCCCCCCCATTTTTCAGATCAAAGAGGGGAGGTAAAGGGAAAATAAGTGATCTGCCAATAGTCCCACAACTACTGAATGGCGATTTCAACCAAGGTTCATACATTCTTTGCCTTTAATCTAGACTAAAGTTGTTTACATTTTCGAAAGGAGTAGACCCTCATGCTGAGCTCTGAAACAATGAAGAAGGAAAATAAAAATCAATATCTTTGAACTGTGCAAATCTTTTTATACTAGTTTTTAAGAAATACATGCTGCATTTCTCAACTAACAACACACACACACACACACACACACACTACAGTCAGGCAGGGTTGGCTTCAGTGTATTCTACTTCTACAGTATCATAAATTCTTACACTTTCAAGACTTATAATGTAACATTCTGTAGCAGCTGTCTTGGAATTCTGATTTTTGAGCAAGAAAACATGACTTTAATTTTATACTACAACCTGAAATGGAAAAAATGTTTATTTACTAGTAAATGCAAGATAATTCACTACATAGTTAGGATGACTGGAAGGAGAAATGGGTGCTGAATCTATAAACTCTATAAGTGGATGGAACACAACAGAACATCTTTGCCAGTGAGCTAAGAGCCCTGCACTGGGGCAAATGCGCTAATCTTACATGCCTGAAAAAGGCAGCAGCCTACCTTAAAAATTATTCTTCTTAGGTGACACTGGCAACAGATATATACTGCAGGGAGGTCACAAGACCTAACTCATGCCACTACTGAGACTAGGCTGGTTCCTCCACTTTGTCCATTGTTACTTATGCTCTACCTGAGATCATCATAAACCAGCTGATTGGTAGGCATAAAAATAAACAAATATAATATGGATTAAAGTAATCTAGTCCAGGGGCCAGAGAGTACAGTGTGAGGGGGCACTTGCTTTGCATGCAGCCAACCCATGTTCAAACTTCAGTGCCACGTGTGGTCCCCTGAGACCCACCAGGAATGATTCTCTGAGCACAGTGCGAAGAGTGAGGCCTAAGTTCCTCAGAGTGTGGGCCCAAATAAACACAGGCGAGACAAAACAACCCCCCCCACCATTAATCTAGTCCAATTATTAAAGTGGTCTTTTTCAGTTAAGTTTAGTCTTGTTGGGAAAAAAATTATGTTTTCAAAGAGTCTATGCTTTCTTTCCAACTACTTCCTGTCTGATGACACCCATGTGCTTGAAAATAAGGGAACAGGTTCATCTCTTAAAGGTGTGACATCGAATGAGAAAGAGATGCGTTATCCCTTGGGCATGAAATGGCTAGAATTCGCCAGGTTTCTGGGATCTGTTGTGTGCCTGCCTCTCTGGCTTTCTTTTTTGCCACACTGGCTTTGAATGTGGCATTCATTGACTGATTACACTAAGAATTCATTTTTGGGTCCACAGAGAAAATCCAGCAGGGATTTTCCTTGCATGCAGCCTACCCAGATTGGATTCCACATGCCACACTTCATGTAGTTCTCTGAGTATGGTCAGGAATGATCCATGGGCACAGAGCCAGGAGTAAGCCCTGAGCACTGTCAGGTGTAGCAAGAATGAATTCATTTCCCCACACACACCAGTTGAAAATAAGCAACGCCCAAGATCTTGCCCAGGTAGGCTACATGCAAGACAAAGTGCCCTACCCACTGTGCTCTCTCTCCAGGCCCTAAGACCATGTTCTTTGACTCAGGTAGTTCCCCTGTACTGTTGGGTGCCTCCTCACCACCTCTGTCAGTTCCTGCAGCCCTCATCTTGCTGAGCACTGGCTACGTTAGCTGACCGTCTGCTCAACCTCAGTTCACTCCCAGCACTGGCTCACCTTCCACAGAATGCCCCTGGGCCCAACTCCTTATCAGCATTGTATGGAAATAAGAACTGTTGGAAATGCTGAAACCCAGGTGCTGTTTCCTCCTCCCCACTGGTGTGTTTCTGTGGCTGTGTCCCAGCTTTCACTTCTGTGTCGCCAATTTGATGCACTTCCTTCTGCTCTTTTAGCCTAAACTCTGGGAGGACAAAACCAAGGACATTCCTGTCTGGTGACACCGTCTCTCTTCCCTGACTCCTTCCCTCTCTTCTTACTATTTCCAGGGGCCAGATGGATGTAAGTTTTCCCATTAATACTCTGACATATCTTTCATTTCTGACTACATATCAGACCTAAAGACAGGGTTGGCCTTGACATGCAAAGTGCAACATATAGGAATTTAGCAAATTTCTCTCAAGAAAATAACCTGGCTTGCAGCTCATTGTCTTCTGGCACAATCTGATTTCTCATGTCAAGAACTGAATATTATCTCCTCTTTCTCTTGCCATACCTTATGCTTTCATTTCTAATCTCTTCTCAGATGGAAAGATGCCCGGGGCTGATTAGGATATAGGTATTATAGTCAGAAAGGCTAAAGAGAAAACCACATTAATGTTTAAAATTCACTGTATCACTGTCTTCCTGTTCATCATTGAATTGCTTGAGCGGGCCCCAGTAACATCTCCATATGTCCTGTCTCATGCTAGTAGAGCCCAAGGGCATCTGCTTGCTCCAAGAACATAAAGAGCCTCACTCCATTCCATCAGATCATGGGAATGAGGTCTATAATTGTTACTGGTATTTGGCATATCAAATACAACACTGGTAGCTTGCCAGGCTCTGCTGTGCGAGTAGCATACTCTTGTAGTCATCTCTAAGTCCAGCATTTATTGATGAACCGCGGGGCTGGCAGCGCAAGCCGGGCTGTGACGAGAGGGAAGTCCAGATGTGGAAAATGGAGACCCTCATGGAGTGGGGGGTGGTCTGGATTGTTGCAAGGCTCTGCTGGGGTGGCAGGCCAGGGCTAGAACCCACCATCCCTCCTGGGTGCCCTGTGAGCGGCTGGGCACAGGGAGAGCAAGTAGCAGCTCAACCCCATGTCTATGAGTCATAATTTTAATGTTTAAAATTATCTCTCATTTAAAAATTATTTTCTCCAAGCTGGGCACTATTTTAGGAGTTCACCATTACTGTAGTATTTTGTTAGGATGCTGTCTCTCTCTGACAAAGGGTATAGATGTTAGCTCTGTACATTTCCACTTTGTTTCCCTGGCTGGCCTTGCATTTAGTTGTAGATGAATTCGAATATAATGTTGTGCCTCTGGTTGTATCTTAGTAAACTTAGCGAAATGCATATCAACTCTATTGCTTAGACATTATATTTGATTATAACAGAAATCCAAGAATAATGGCCTTAAAAAATTGAATTTTCTTTTTTTTCTGATCTAATAAGGTACCCTCCTAACCTGACACGCAGTTAGACAGCATTATTAGACAGAGCCAAATGAATAATGCTGACCAATAATTTATATGGGAAAATAAAGTCTTTCATTTCTGGGCTGACAGCCCTGTCACCTAAGGATTTTCCATGTTACAGATAACATAGTACAAGGTGTCAGAACCTCTGCCCTGGGTTCACCGAGTAATATATGTATGGCAGAGAATGCAGTCAACTGCTGTGTTAAGCCTCCCATATCTGAAAATCAATTTATGACTGCAACATGATGTCACCCAGCTTTACCAATAAAAATGGGGAAAAGCAAAGGAAAAAGGCAAATATAGGCATCCTTCTACCCACTTTTTAAAAAAAATGTTTTTAATTACATCAGTAAAATACAGTTAGAAAGTTGTTCATGATGGGGTTTCAGTTAAATAATGGTATATACTGTTATATAATGTTCCATACCTGTCCATTCACGGGTATGTATTTCCCACCACTCATGTCCCCAGCTTCCCTTCTCAGCCCTGCCTGCCTCTATAGCAGGCACTTTGCCTCCTCTCTCTCTCTGTCTCTCTCTCTCTCTCTCTCTCTGCCTCTCTCTCTCTTTTTCCTCTTTTCTCTCTCTCTCATTCACCCAGTCTCCTTCTGCTCCTTTAAGGTGATTATATATAGTCTCTTTCTTTATACAAAATTTTATAAAATTTTATATAATTTTGAGTGATATATAAAGATTACATAAAGTCTAATTCACATAGAACTATCTTTATTTTTATGGAATGCCAAAATAGCACTTTTTAATTTGAAATAGGCATACTTAATAAAATAAAAATTTATTAGTAAGGCAAAATAGAATAATGGTTACCAGGCATCTAACTAGTTTTACTTACCAAGGTCTATTCCTTTGATTACCTGTCATTTAGATAAACTTTTTATTTCCAGTGACGTAGCATTAAGATATGTAGTATCTCAGCAAAAGTCTATTGTTACATTTCAGGGATCTCATGACTTCATGGTAGACAGAGTCATCATTAGGAATCAAACTTTATAAACATAAAATAAGTTATCCCAAAAACCAGAGTAACATATTCTCATTACTTTCTATCTTACTAATTTTCTATTATTTGTTCTCTCGAAGACTATATACATCACAACAGCATGGTGGAAAACTTTTAAAGGATTTAACATAGAGCCTCTCAACTAAGTGTTATGTTGCTATCTAAAAATCAGTGGGAGTATTTATATCATGAAAAAATCAGCTAGTACTATAGTACAGGACCTGATTTGTTGTTTTGTTGGTCCTTTTTATTTAAGAATGATGAAACAACTTTAGTAATAAAAATTAAACCTAAACATATGTTGTGAAAATTGCCTGGATAAAAAAAAACACCAAAAACACAAATCAGGAAAATATCCCTCCAATATTTCAAAACTTCTGAAATCAAATCTTAATGAGCAAGTGAAATTCTGACATCCGTCTTCATCATGTCACTTTCATTTTGCTTGCTACCATAAACAAACATGTCAAGCAATACTGGGGCTACACTCATTTTTCTAGTCAAAGTTTTTTGTTCTAAAAGTCATACTAGAAGAATCAAGAATCAAATTTCTTATGGAATTTATAGAAAAGAGGTAATATTATTATTTATTTTATCTCTAATATTGATCATTACTTATATTATTATTGCTTAAGTATATAAAGTTATAATAAATATCTCTACATATGTAACTTTACTCCAGTGATTTGCTAAAGATTTATCAACACACAAATTTCTTTTTTAGAAAATTTTTATTAAAGTCCCATGACTTACAAAGTTATTCATATTAAGATTTTATGTGAATCTATACTATGTTCCAGTACCAATTCCACCACATTCTCTCCATCAGGGTTCCAAGGTTCCCACCCCCACCCTCACCCCACCCTGGCATCCCTACCTACCAGCTTGATAGGCACCTAATTAATTAATTTATCTATTTTTATTGAATCACAGTGAGATACAGTTACAGGGCTGTTCATGATCGGGTGTGAGTCATACTATGTTCCAACATACATTCCCGCCACCAGCGTACATTCCCCACCACCAGTGTACATTCCCCAGCGCATACAATCCCCGCCACCAGCGTACATTCCCCAGCGCATACATTCCCGCCACCAGCGTACATTCCCCAGTGCATACATTCCCGCCACCAGCGTACATTCCCCAGCGCTACATTCCCCGCCACCAGCGTACATTACCCAGTATATACATTCCCCACCACCAGCGTACATTCTCCAGCGCAATGTGCCCCTTTACCCTCCTGCCACCCCACCCCACCTATAGCCTCTCTCTATGGCAGGCATTTTCTGTCTTTTCTTCCTCTCTCTTTTCCATTGGGCGTTGAGGCTTGCAATATAGATACTGAGAGGTTATCGTTTTAGTTCCTTTACCTACTACAGGCACACAGTTCTTATCCAGAGTTATTTCCAACTATCCTACAGTTTGCAATACAGATACTGAAAGGTTATCGTTTTACTTCCTTTACCTACTACAGGCACACAGTTCTTATCCAGAGTGATTATTTCCAACTATCCTATGCTGCCTGGAGACACTCTGAGTTCACAGACTCCCAGAGAAAAGTAAGATCCTTGACTCACCTCTGTCAGTATCCAATGCACCTCTTTCTAACTCCATTAGAAAGTATACTATAGTAGTAGAATACTACTACTATCTGTAGTATAATGTGTACCATTATACTACAGATAATGGTAGTAGTCCATTATCTGCTACTACCATTTGCCCGTTAATGTTTTTAACTGCTTTCAACATAGCTTTAGGACTCCCTTCTCCATAACCTGCCCACCGCAGATTTCCTTGGAAAGACAGTGAAATGAGTCAGGGGACAAATACCTACTGGTTTCAATTATCTGTGGAATATAGAATAACATGACAAGGAAATGCCAGGTATAGGCAGGGGCGGGTACCTAGGTTATCCTGGGCCCTACATGATTGAAATTAGGTCGGGGAAGGATAGAAATCTGGGAGGGAGGAACACAGCAGGGGTCAGGTCTCAGGTAACTTAGAGGTGTAGTGTATGTAAATGTCTAAATGACAGAACCAACAACACTGAGAGTGCAATATCCGAACTACAACAGCCAGATATTAAAGTGTGCTTGTCAAGGGAGACAGACCAGGGTGATGTAGTAGGGAGATGGGAGGGAATCTGGGGGACCCTGTGGAAGGAATTCGACACTGAAGGTGGGATTGATGTTGGAGCATTGTATGCCTGAAACTCAACCATGAATGAATGCAATCAGAGTGCCTCAAGCAAGACAAACTTTCAATAATGTTTCCTTCCTCCCTGCCTTCAGCCTGCACAGCTCTAGCTTGATGTCATCTCTTCGGGAAGATGTGCTAAAAGAGGTTGAATTAGTACCTGACAATATATAAAATATTTGCTATTTTCCCTAATCCTTTTCAGTTTGCTTTTTGCTGTTTGTTTGTTTATGTTAGGGCCATAGTTAGTGCTTAGCAGTGCTTATTACTGACTCTGTGCTCAGGGATCAGTCCTGGTGGGCTTTGGGATGAAACCTGTTGGCTGTGAGCAAGGCAAACACCCTGTGTGCACCAGCCCCAATTCTTCCCAATCTTACAGTCTCAGCTAGCCCACCGCCTGGATTGCACAAAGGCAGGCTTTTTTTTTTCAAATATCCCACCACTACAGAAGAAAGATTACCAGCTTTTCAGCTTAACGTATAGGAGTCATTATTACCCAAATCCATATTTATCCATATATATCAGCTCAATTTCCCATTTGGATGTTTAAAGTACCCCACTTTAGAGATCAATTGCTGTCATGAGTTGGAAGTTAAATGCAGACTTGAATCATATAAAAGTGAATACACTATCTTAAGCATATTGTGATTTTTTCCCCATGAAGTGAGAAATCTAGATCTCGCTATTCTTCTGGGGCTGGTATGACGGTGCCATCACGGTACAGGCCAAGTGTCACGAGAAGGAAGAGCAGAGACAGAGTGCTCTAGTCCTGTTTTAATTTTAATTCCCTTTATAGAGATCCCTTTTTAAAAAGTCCCTTATGCAAAATAATGATGATATAGGATTAATTTCTCAAATGATGTATCACAATATCACCACAAATCAAAAATACATAAAGAAAATACATAAAGCCAAATAGGTACATTAAACTAGATATTGTCATAACTATAATTATCTTTTTCTATGACTAAAATGATTTCTGGAGAAACTCTGGTTCAGTTGCCAAAGGTCACGCTAGTACCAAATTTTGGACAGTGGTAACACGCAGTAGGACTATAAAAAATTATCTGTTGATGATTAGATAAATGATCTGCTGCAACTTTATAGTCCTGTAGCAATCACTGCATTTTATAAATTCAAAAGAACTTCCCAGCTGTGATGCAGCAATTTTACGTTCTCAGTGAAATACCAGTGTAATCACATGAAAGAGAAAAGGGCCCCAGGAAAAGTTCTAATTGCCATGAGCAGGAACATATATAAAACTCTCTGAAAAAAAGTCATTAATCATGCTGTTGTAAAGGACCCCCCAGAAGTCATTTATGCAACGTTTGATAGATAAATGAGTATACTAACATTTAAAAAACTCAAGAAAAAATATTTAAATGTTTCTTTTATTGACTTAATTATTAACGGCACTGCTTTGAGTAATACTCAAGGATTGATGATTCAAGGTCTTTCAACATGCATTTATTTATTGAATATCTACTGTGTCTATAACATTTTGAGAGAAATAGGAAAATAAGAGATAAGGGCTTTAGCAGCCTATATTGTACTTAAATAATAAAGTGTTTTTTAAATCACCCTGAGATACAGTTATAAAAGTTGCTTATTTTTTTTCTTTTTGGTTTGGGGGCCAACCCTGCCAGTTCTCAGAGGTGGATCCTGGATCTGCATGCAAGGAATTACTCCTGGTGGTGCTCAGGAGACCATATGGAACGCCAGGGTTCAAACACAGGTTTTCCATGTGCTTAGTAGTGCTTATTCCTGACTCTGTGCTCAGGGGTCACATGTGCAAGACAAGTGTCCTACTTGCTGTACTATAGCTCCAGCCCCTACAAAACTGTTCTTGATTGGATTTCAGTCATACAATGTTCCAGAACCCGTCCCTTCCCAGTGTACATTTCTAACACCAATGTCTCCAGTTCAGCCTGCTTCTATGGTAGGCATTGTCTTCTCTCTCTCTATCTCTCTCTCTGTCTCTCTCCTCTCTCTATCTCTCTATCTCTCTCTTCTCTCTATCTCTCTCTTCTCTCTATCTCTCTCTCCTCTCTCTATCTATCTCTCCTTTTGTGCATTATGATTTGTGCATACAACTACTGAGAGGTTATCATTGTAATTTCTTTACCTGCTTTAAGCAGTTCTTATCCAGCATGATCATTCCCGACTATCCTTATTCTTCTCTATCCCAAATGCCTTCTCCCCCTGCATGTGAGGCAAGCTTCCAACTATGGGCCAGTCCTCCTGGCACTTGTTTCTAATGTCCTTGGTTTTCTAACTCACTTCATCTTGCATACTCTCCATATCCATCCACAAGCAAATTTCGAGACTTCATTTTTTCCTGTGTAGTATTCCAATGTGTAGATATAGTATAGTAGATATAGTATAGTTTAGTATAGTATAGTATAGTACTGCTTTTGCGCGCGTGCTAGGGGTTACCCTGGCTCGCATCAGAAATTACTCGGCGTGCTCGGGGGACCTAGGGATGCGGATCGCCGCGCGTGCCGCCCAACGCCCCCCGCGGGCACGCCCGCCCTATATAGTTTTTTATCCAATTGTCATTCTCAGGCACTCGGATTGTTTCTAGATTCTGGGTATTGTGAGTAGTGCTGTGAAGAACAAAGATGTACAGATGGTTTTCTGCAGAGTGTTTCTGGCCTGCTGGGGTATATTTCCAGACATGGTACATCTGGGACAATAATAATATTTTTTAAAAGATTAAATTGTGAGATGGGATAAAGTGTCATGCTAAGGAAAGAATTAAAAGGAATTCTTGGCAAAGGGAACTCTTCCGTCATCTACAAATATTTCATCAATTAAAACTAGACATTGCGAGAGTGATCTTTATTTTTTGACAGAGTGGGGATTTTATTTCATTTTTATGAATTTATAAATTTTATTTTTAGGCACCATGGTTTATAATACTGTTGCTGGCAGGGTTTCTTGCATAAACATCCCAGCCCCCTAAGTGACAGACGCATGCTCCGTAAGTGTCCCATATCCCTCCTCATCCTGTCCTTCCCCTCTCCCAGACTCCCCACCTCACCCCTGCCCAGGCAAGCATCTACTAAAGACAAGCAAAAAATGATCTTTAAAATAAAATATAATAATTTTCCTCCCAGGACTTAGAGTAAGACGAATGCAATATGTGTTACCGGATAACTCAGTAACTCAAATAATAAATGTTTTAATTCGTAAAATAATTCTTTTTCAAGTCTTGTTTAATTCAGTGATTGATGACTGTGGAGGCCACTACATATAGACAATAAAAAGAGCCTCATTTCTTGGTCTTTTTCTTACTTGGACGGCCTCAGTGGTTTCCTCCCTCTCGGTTTGGAGCAGGTGCTCTGAACGCTTGAGTGCTTCCTGGGTCTTAGACTTGTGATCCTCAGCCTAGACAGTCAAGAGATATTGTGAGCCTTGTTTGGATATGTTCCATTAGAATTCACTGTCTTTGTGAAACATTCACAAAGGTCTTGAAAATACATGAACCCTGGATATGGCATCTTAGTGCTTTACAGATTAAATGGCCTTGGGATAGACAAAGATTTTGTTTCTGAAAAATGCTTAAAATTTTATATATATTCAGTTTCAGGACAATTCCACTGTTATCGAAATGCATACTTGGTAGCCACTGTCTGGTTAATAAACACAGTGAAATAGCTCAGAACGTTGTCATTCTGACACTGCTTTCCTTCTTACTTTCTATAGGCCTCTACCACTTCAAACAAAAGTTATTACGATACACTTTCCATTTGTTTTCTTACCCAAAGTTTACTCTTTCTTAACAGAGAACTAGCAAAATGAATATTTTTATCCTTTCTAATAACTGAGTATTATTGCATTGTATATCTATATAGTCTACCTTTCTATGCACCTATCTATTGGGCACTTAGGAAAATGTCAAAATTTTCATCCAAAACAGATCTCATAGTGCTATGCCAAGTCATGGTGGGGGCTGAGGCCCAAGGAAAAGTAAAAGTCCCAAGATACATGTTTTATAGAACATTATACGTTTGTTTTCCAGAATATTAAGGTAATATAAAATATTGAAAAGTTTAAAAGCCAGTGCATTAAAACATACATTATTTTAAGTATAAATATTTTATTTATGATAAAAATGTTATAATTTTACTATCTTAGCTTTAATGAATATAAGGGCATCAATCCAGTAATGTTTTCAAAATATATCTCTTGCTTCAACGAATTTACTCATGACTATTTTCTTCCTGGAATGCCTTTGCCCAAAATATATTCCAAACAAATGGTTATATATTTTACTTCTTGTGACTACCCTGTCTTATTTGTATACTCCAAATTAGCAATATTGACAACTCTTCCTTTATGCTTTTCACTGTAACCTACAGTGTCTCTATCAAACACCCTGCAGTATATCAGATATATGTATTTTATATTTGTCTTCCATTATAATAGTAGCTTCCTAAGAGCAAGCATTGTTCTTATTCATTAACATTAATTCTTTAATGACACATACACGACCTAAAACTCCATAGGTGCTTAATAATATTTGTTTTATAACGAAATAATTGAACACATGGGAGGAATGTGTTAAGCATTGAAAGAAAAGAAAATGAAAAGTGGGATATTATCCAAAAAAAAAATCACTGGCTCTCAAACTTTTACAGAATGAAAACTGGCAAGTGCCTAACTGATTTCAGCAAAAAATATTTAAGATAAAAATATACTTTATTGGTTCCACAATATACGAGGAAGATAGCACTGAAAGGAAAAATTATCAATTAAATATTTGTGTTGTGATATTATGTCAACTGAACCAAACTTTTCTATACAAATTTATAACATTATGGCAGTAATATACGTAAGAAAAAGTAGGAAGCTTACTGAAGCACAATACCCATATTTATTAATCTACCTTTGTGAAAGTTTAAGTTGTGTGTATTTAAAGAATACCACTGAAATTTGAATAAATCAAATATATCCCCCCCAGTGCAATCCAGAAAGGAAAAAAGCAGATAGAGGACAGGACATTTACTAAATGTAAAAAATACTTGTCACCTGTAACTTGTCTTCCCATTGTTCATCGATTTGCTCGAGTGGGCGCCAGTAACATCTCCATTCTTTGGGAATGAGGTCCATTATTGTTACTGCTTATGGCATATTGAATACACCACAGGTAGCTTGCCAAGCTCTGCCATGGCTCTGGGTTCATCCTGGGGGCCCAGTCCTTTTTGTAGTAAAAAATACTACGAAGCTATAATAATGGAAAGAGTATGGCACTGTTTTTATTGCCATGAAAGCAGGCTGTCACATCAATTCAATCAAATTGTGAGTTCAGGATTAAACCCTTACATATTGACATTAAATTATGACAAAAAACAAGACTATAAAGTAGAATAAGAAAAGTCACTTCAGCATATAGTATTCAGAAAACTGATAGAGTATAAAAAATTGATCTTCTCACTATAGAAAATAGGTATAGAAAATAGATATAGAAAATATATAATTCAAAATTGGTTGAAGAACTTGATATTAGACCCAAACCCATTTGAGGGCATTTGTCTTGCATGTGGCGGACCCAGGTTCGATCCCTGGCATCACACATGGTCCCCAGAGCACCAGTAGGAGTGATTCCTGAGTGCAGAGCCAGGAGTAACCCCTGAGTGTTGCTGGGTGTGACCCAAAAAGCAAAAAACAAAAAAAAATAAACAAATAAACAAATAAATAAATAAATAAATACAATGAGAAAAACACAGATAGAACTCTGCATAGTAACTTCAGAGGTGTTTTCAATAATTTGGTTTTGTTGACAAAGAAAACAAAAGCAGAAATAAAACAAAATATTTCTGCACAATGTAAGAAATAACAGCTCAAATTATAAAAACAAATTACTGAGTGAAAGAAAGTAGTCACACACCATACATTTGACAAAGGACAATATCCAAGATATGTCAAACCTCCACAAAGTTTAACAGCAACAACAATACTGTCAAAAATGAGAATAGTAGTTGAACAGACACTTGCTAAAGACTCACAGTTGCCCGGTATATGTAGCATCAATAGTATTCATCATCACTGATAATCAGGGAAATTTAAATCAAGGCAACAATCAGCTGTGACCTCGCAAAGGAAGAATGCTCTATATGAAAAGATCAGGAAAAAATAAATAGTGCTGGCAGAGATGCAGTGAAAAAGGGAAACTTCATTAACTGTGTGGAATTGTAAACTGGTTATGGTTAGTCTTCATGGAAGACAATCTGGAGATACCATGAAAAAACTGAAACTGCAATTGCCTTTTGACCCCGTAGTTCCACTTCTTTCTATCTATATCAAGAACATAATACACCAGCAAAAAGATACATAAATACAACTATGTTTGTTGCAGCACAATTCACAATAGCAAAAGTATGGAAACAGCCTAAGTGCCTAACCATAGATGAATGGATAAAGGAAATAGTGTTGCTAATAATGTCAAAAATGATAATACCAGCCTAGAACTAGGCATTGAATAGAGTCAAAGGGATAGACACAATAACCTCTAAATGTATGTGTTGCAATTCACAATGTGCAATAGAAGGGAGAGAGAAAAGAGATAAAGAACCTGCCATAGAGGCAGGCAAGGGGAGGGGGGATAGGGGACATTGGTGGTGGGAAATGGGCACTGATGGAATTATGGGTGCTGGAACACAGTTTGACTGAAACCCAAGCGTGAACATCTTTGTAATTGTATCTCATGGTGGTATAATAAAGTATTTAAAAAAAATTAAAAAAGAAAAAGTCAATTAAATTTAATTTTAAAAAAAGAAGTTTGGTTGATATCCCAGTGGGAAACTACTAAGCTGTGAAAAATGGAAAATTTACATTGTGCCACAAGGATATAACTATAGGTACTATTTTAAGAAAAATAAGCCAGGACTAAGATAAATACTAATTATTTCACGTCAAAGTGGACTATAAAGAAACAAAGAGAGAGAACAGACAATGTTCAATAAACACAAACCCTTACACCCCTAACATCGGAACTGAGAATCCCAAGGTGCAGGGAATGGTGGGACAGGCAGGACTAAGGGGTTAGAAGGTAGATGGGAAGGAGTTAGAGACAGTGATCAAGGGACATTGGTACTTCATTCACGTATGGTACAGCAGCACTGTATGCAATGTGAAACATTAACAGCAGTAGCATTATTGTTAACCACATTACCTCAATAATAATAAGAGTAAATAAATTGAAAGGAAGTGTAAAGAACATGTTTCATTGGAAACAAATGCCATCAGTAGCATAGGATCACAGTCATTATTTCTCAGCCACTTCCATTAACTGACTTTACAGGATTTTTATAAAATGCACTTTTTCTTGCTTTTACTCTCACTGAGAATCAGGAAGCAAGTTTCAGATTTCATGGACCTCAAGAACAATGTACCTCTGCTGAATTTAGCCATTGTATTACAGAATAGTCTCTATAGTATCAATAACTAGGAATGTTTTGACCAGTTCTTTAAACTCTCCTGTAGCACAACATCCACAAATCGCTACTTAACTGCCATTTTAATATCTGCTCTTCAGGACTTCTGTTTTAACAATGCACTGGACTGATTTACAGAAATTGAGCTTATTGAAGAGTCGCTGGTCTCTTTGCTAGGGCAATTGCAACGGCATAGCTGTGTAGTAAGGTAGAAATGTGAGCAACAGCTTCCACGGGTGAAGACCTGGGTCCTACCTGCCTTGGCAGGTGTGATTATTACCCTGGAGAATTCCAAACGGGACTTGAATTATCATTCTATTGCCATTGGCCAGTGTCTGCAGTAACTAAGAGTATGTGATCACAAAGACACTATTTTCCAGATGACTAAATTGTCTTTAAGTAACTCTTGCTGACTGGAGAAATGGAAATTTAATTCATAAGAGAGAAAATGATCTTTGCTGTTATCCCTGCCTTAAAGCAGTTTCAAGAGAAACTGGAAAGCGTGTAGTTTGGTATTTGAGTCACTTAATTCTGGCATTTTCTCCTGAGCCAGGTGAACCAGAATTCTTTCTAGACATCATATCATGGGGGAGATTAATTTGCGTGGTTTGCTTTGTGCTGCCCTCACAAAAGCTCACATTTTCCGAAAATTCCTACTAATGGTTGGCAGAGACTACATATATATATATGTATATATGTATACATATGTATGTGTACATACATATGTGTATGTATACATATATACATATATACACAATATATGTAGCCTCTGCCAACCATTAGTAGGAATTTTATACATATATGTATGTATATATGTATATGTATATGCATATATGTATATATGCATATTTATGTATATATGTATGAGTATATGTGTATAACCTCTGGATTCTTCTGGATACTTGCTTTGTCTTTAATTTATTTTCCCTGTTATAGGTAAAATGTTTGAGGTGTACTAAAGTTTTCATTACATGTTACATTTTGTGCTCCTAGTAAAAGTATTTTTTCTTGCTATCTAGGCCCAAGTGTTCTATTGGCAACTTCTTAATTAAAATGCTGGAAAGGCCAAATAGAACTGTTAATATTTACATTCAATAAAAACATCTGTGATAGACAGTTGCTGCCTGACTGCTAATATTATCTTATCTTCTAGATCTAAATTGGACCGGGAGAATTCCACATTTGCTGATAAACTATTAAAGACTCCATTTCAGGATATTTTCCTGAAAGAAGAAACAGTTTACATATCTCTTCTTGATACCAATGAAGAAAATCGCCCCCCAAATTTTCTCTTCCCCCCAAACTAACTTTTTGCAAGAAGGAAAGATGATTTCACAAAACGTAGAACCTCTTGGGTTTTGGTTAAGAAATTGGTTTTTCCCCACTACCAAATCTATAGCTGTGACACCTGTGTGCACATCTTCCCTCTTTAAAATGAGCAAACTTAAGTGAACCAGTAAACAAACTTAATTCTTTTCTAACATCAGCACTTCTCGCGCACACAGAATCTCACTCTTCTGTTTGCATAGTGCTTTGCTACTACCCCTTTCCTTTTACATAATCAAAATACTCCCCTCTCCTAGATCCTTCACATTAGTACACATGGATGCTATAGCCTTTCCCATTTTTAAAAAAGTCTTTAATTTTATATCCTCTCTAGTCATGCCATTGTTTCCTGCTATTTTATTTTTGTTTTTTTAAATTCTCCAAAGGATTGACAATGTTTCTTATTAACATTTTTTTTTGCTTTTTATGGGGGGTCACACCTGCGATGCTCAGGGGTTACTCCTGGAGCTCTGCACTCAGGAATTACTGCTGGCTGTGCTCAGGGGATCATGTGGGATACTGGGGGATCAAAACTGGGTTGGCCACATGCAAGGCAAACGCCCTACCCACTGGACTATCACTCCAGCCCATTGTTAACATTTTTTAATCCTATCTTTACCCCGCTCCAGATTGGTCATCACTTGTATCACTTGTCTTCCCGTTGTTCACTGATTTGCTCGAGCAGGCACCAGTAACATTTCCATATGTCCTGTCACATGCTAGCTTTTACCCACTACTACCCAAGGGCAACTGCTCAGTCCAGGAACACGAAGAGCCTCAAACCATTCCTTCAGGTCATGGGAATGAGGCCTATAATTGTTACTGGTTCTTGGTATATCAAATCGACACGGGTAGCTTGCCAGGCTCTGCTGTGCAGGTGGGATACTCTTGTAGTAGCCTCTCAATCTTGTGCATTTATTGATAAACCAAGATGGGAAAGATCAACTTTTCTGCTGGGTGGAGCTCTGACGAGCAATGGAGTCAGATGTTGAAAATGGCGGCCCTCATAGTGTGGAGGTTCCTCTGGCTTCTTGCAAGGCTCTGCTGGAATGGCGGGCCAGGGCTAGAACTTGCCTTCCCTCCGGGGCACCTCATGATCAGCTGGGCACAGGGAGACCCAGCAGCAGCTCTGCCCCATGTCTCTGTGGTCATCACTAACACACGAAATCACTCTTAGGTCACCAGTGGCTAGGGTGGCTATATATTACTGGTTTTGCAGGATCGTGTGCAGTTCACACACACTGTCTTGGAAGAATTCTTAATAACTCCCCTTTCTGAAAATTAATGTTTTGAGCTAGAGAATGATCAATGACCTCCACTCTTCAGGTGTTACTTGTTACTTCTCTGTTTTAAATCTTTCTCAGCTCCCCCCACAGTGCCTCTCAGAAGGCTTCTCAGTGACACTGTCAGGATATAAGATCACCTCCTATGTCCCCTCTCTTCTCTACCCACACTCTCTCCTTAAATCAGATCATTGAGTTCAGTAGCTTTGAATACCTCCTATATTTTGATGTGCACAAATGTTTACTTTTCTGTGAAACTCAACCTAAATGTAACTGTCTTTTTGCTAGCTCTCCCTATATATCAAATAGGCATTTCCGTTTTAACATGTTCAAAGTAGAATATCTTTGGAGATGACCTTCCATGCCGTGCTCCCGGGGCTACACCTGGAAGACACTCAGACAACCAGGCTGGTGCTTCAATACTCAGGCCTGTAGAGGGGAGCACTAGGTCCACCCTGACAATGCTTAGGGGCCTCCAGTGCTATACCTGGGTATGTCCAGGGAGAGAGTATGTGCTACTGGAGCTCATGCAGGTGTGTGTGTTGCCCCAGTGGGGGGCCCCCTAAAAGAGAACATTTGTTTATTCTATTTTAATAGTCCATAGGGTTTTTATTTATTTATATTTTAGTGTTTGGGTCACACCCAGTGGTGCTTAGGACTTACTTCCAGCTCTGTGCTCAAGGATCACTCCTGATGGTACTGAGGGAAGATATGTAGTGCTGAGATCAAAACCAGGTTGGCCACATGCAAGACAAGTGTCTTATCCACTGTACTATTTCACCAACCCCCCCCACCCTTTTAAAGGATAAAATAAAACTAAAAAATGCAATCGTCATGTCCTGAATTTCTAGGGTATGGGACCCTGCAGCTCAATCTCCCTTCCATTGGTTCCCAAGCATTCTTCTCTGAGCAGAGCACGTTGGCACCTTGGTTGAACCCAAGTCCTTTTCTCTTTGGCTTCTTTCCTTTCTGATCATTTCCCATCAGTTTCGGAAGTTATCTCAGCTCTTAAAGTGCCTGATCTCTCAGATTGACATTAATTCTCTTGTAAGAATCTTGTGCTTTTCTATTTGTTAACAACAGTGCCAACAGCATGCTGGGTAATACTGTAGACTCACCTTTGCTGTGGGGACATTTGTGGACATCACTTTTTGTACAGTGTCCATTCCTTTTATGTCCACAATATCACCCTTCCTCTAGATCCACATATTAGTGGCCAAAGGAACAACTGTTTCCTACAGGCATAGAACACACACAGTGGGAACTCTCCTCTTCCCATTTGTGTTGGTCATTTTTGACGTACTGGAAGAGGCCCAAAGGAAGCAGAACTTAGACTTTTAATCCCCGTTCAGTCTGTCCCTCTTTCACTAAATGACATCACAGCAGCCACTGAGTCAGAAACTATACTTCATCTTTCTTAGTCTTACATATTTCATCATAACCTATATCTAATCTTCGGAAAGTTTTCAAAGTGTATAACCCCTTGATTATTCTCTACCTCTCCTCCTATCCTCATAGTTCACGATGCACTTTATCTTTTGCAAGACGAACAAATGGTCTGTCTGCTTCTGTTCTTGCCCTCCAAGGAGCAGCCAAAGTTTAACTTTCCGTTTCTATTTCAATTTATGTGACTCCAGATCAAATCCTCCAAAGACTTTCCATACAGTAAGAAAATCTGAATTTCTATTACCTAGAAGAACCTGGTTTCCTCCATGTCTTTGAATTAATTTTTTAGCGTTTTCTTTCTTGCTTTCTTTGTCTGATGACCATCTAGGGTTGCATTTGTGTAAAAGTCTGGCACCTTTGGCTTTTCAGCCCCCTTGACCCAGGAAACCTTTTCTCTGGGCTTTCTAACAGTTTTCTCCCTAACTTCATCAGAGTCGAGACTCCTGACTAATGTAGAATTCTCCTCACTTTCTAGCCCCTTATATGATTTCATTTTCTGCCCTATTTTTATCACTTACTTAAATTGTACTTCTTTTGTGTGTGTTTACTTTCTATCCCGTACCATTAGTTTTAAAAGTAGAATAGGTCTTCACTGTCTTGCTTATCCCTCCAACCATATTGTGCAACTTACTGTCACAGTGTAATAGATGCTCAATAAATATTTGCTGATGGTTTGCAGTTCTCAATTTGAATGGTTTGCAGTTCTCAATTAAACAAATTTAGAATTCTCTTCTCATCAACTGTCTGCTCCCTCTGTAGTGGAATCTTTATTCCAGTATCTGCAGTTCTTTTATGTCTGGTTGAGGTACATTCCCATAGGCAACAGTTAAAGGAGGTAATTAATCTTATTTAGCCTCAGAAGAGCTGCACATCTGAATGCCCTACTCTCCTGTGTCCCTTTAAGACCGTCAGGCATACCCATGTTGAACTATAAAGACAACATAGATAGCTTAGTTGTGAAACAGCCTAGTTTTCATCTGGTGTTTCTTTTATTTAATTTTTATTATACCATCGTGAGATATACAATTACAAAGATGTTCATGTTTGGGTTTCAGTCATACAGTGTTCCAGCACCCATTCCCCCACCAGTGCCCATTTCCCACCTCCATTGTCCTCTGATTCCCTTCCCCCTCCCCAAGCCTGCCTCTATAGCAGGTACTTTTGCCCCTCTCTCTCTTCTCTCTCTCTCTCTCTCTCTCTCTCTCTCTCTCTCTCTCTCTCTCTCTTCTTCTTACATTATGGCTTGCAGTACATATATTTAGAGGTTATCATGTATATCCCTTTGCCTTTATTCAGTGCTGAGTTCTAGGTTGGTATTATCATTTCCAGTAATTGTTAGCACATTGTTCCCTTCTCTGTCTTTCCTAACCTCTGACTCTCACACACTTGTGGTAGATTCCACCTACAGACAAGATCTCCTGATCCATGTCTTGCCTGACCTTGGATATTGGTATCATCATTTGCTGATTTCTTATGTCATATATTACACATATATAAAATTCTGAACTCCAAATTTGTTTTCTTTGCTGATTTTTATGTAATATCTATATATATATATATATATATCATGTCTGTAAATAGATATATGGATATATATTTGACATTGGCTTTATAGCTAACTCTAAACTGACCTTTAGATTGATAGAGATGAGTGATAGATCAAGAAAAACACATATACACTTCACACTCCCCAAAAGACACAAAAGGATATTGAAACCATCTGAATAATAAAAGATAAAGAATATACTGTCATTTACATATATAAAATAAGAAAAGTAAGCATTTTTTGTTTTGTTTTTTGCTTTTTAGGTCACACCCAGCAATGCTCAGGGGTTTCTCCTGGCTCTGCACTCAGGAATCTCTCCTGGTGGTGCTCGGAGGGGATACCGGGATCAAACCGGGCGGCAGGGCTGCAAGCGCCTACCCGCTGGGCTTCGCTCCCATGAAAAGTTAGGAATTTTTAAAGATAGTAATATTTATTGAAGCTGTATCTGAGCAATCAGTATCTTCTCTTCTTCATTTTTTGTCGATGTGAATGTCTTTCTTGAAGCCAGATGCTCAGTGAACATCATGCTCCAGTTTGCTTTGGTCTCTAGACCATGGTTAGGTTTACATCAGCACATTCTTACTCTCAAAGCCCAAGGCCCAGCAGCGGCTCTTTAGCTGACATTTCAGCTGGGAAAAATTAAGCTCTTTGTTGATTGTATGTGGAGATCTAAGCACATGAAGTACTTTATAATACGGCATATATTGTAAGCCAAGAGTCACGTCTATTATAGTACGAATAAGGTTCATGATAATAACATATTTTGCTATAAAAACACTAACTCAATTGAAAGTCACAATTAGGTCTCACTCTGACCTAAATGAAATGTCGTGTTGTCCTGATTCTATACTGCCTGAAGGAGCTTTTGGCTATAGTTTGACCTTCCAGTAATACCCAAAGCATAAAAAGAAATGTCAGCAGGTAGAGATCTTCCAAAGTAAAAGTATTATCTTATCACTTGATCCTAGTCTTTAAAACATTAGTACTTTAGTGCAGTATTTTAAAAAATTGTTATGGGAAAAATGAGCAATATTGTATCAAAACTTGGTATATTTATTTGAACATTATTTACACCAGTAAAAATACACAGAATAATACAATCTAATGTTTAAGGGAGGCTAGGTCAAATCATTGATGATAAATTCTTATGTATGTCCATCATTAAAACATACATTTTAATGTCTACATAATGATTTGTGAAAATTCTTGCAATATGAAAACAATTGGATACAAAACTCTACTTAATATGAACCAAATTTGTAAACAAACATCGTGGCATGTGTGTGGGCATGAGTGTGATATAAAACACTATAAAGAAAAAATGCAAAAATGTTAATAATCATTGCATCAAATGTAACTTAAAAAATGGTCCTTATTCTATTTTATATCTTTTTCTTTGATCTTACGTATTTTTATTATTTCTAAACTTTGCATGAATATGTAATACTTTTTAAATCCAAAAGCTAAACATAAATTTACATTTACTTATGTAGTATTTATGTCAAATATGACTATTTTTATTCAAGATCACTCAATTTTTTCTGCACATTTTTCCCTTGTCAAAAGAGTAAATTTACTTTGCAGAGGTCATTTTAAAGATGTGATTTAAATGAATATATAAGTGCCACAGTGATGAAAATCACAGGAACTTTGATCCACAAGTGTGTTCACAGCAATAAAATAATACAATAAAAAATTCTTCTTCCCAATCTAAATGTCCAGGTCCCCATTACCCATCAGGTGCTTGAGGAGTTAATTTCCAGTAAAAGATGAGTAAGTAACACAAATTGTGACATATCTATTCTCCTGCCCCCCCATCTCTGAAAATATTCAGAATTTGCTTTAAAAGCTATGCTAAATGGCAAACCCCCCCATACAGATAAAAAGATCAAGGGAGGGAATGAAAGATGAAGCAGCAGATGAGATAATAGACAAGATAATTACAGAGCTTTAAAAGCCTTGGATTTATTTTTTAAGATGTAAGAGCTCTATTTAGAAAAGCCCATAGCTAACTTTATGTGAATCTTGAATGAATTGTTCTGAAACATGTGAATAGGAATGAAATGAAGGAGAGTTTACTTTGTTTTCTGCGCAGTAGCCATGCTGGCTGGCCCACAGTTAAGCTGACCAGGGATGTTCTGTGCCCTGCAAACCTGATGATATTGAGCATTCCAGTGATAGATTAGAACTTGTGTGTTTTTTTGGGTTTTTTTTTACAGAATCAACTGCTTCCCTCTCTGATTTCCCACCAAGGCTCACATAAAGTTTCACTCTTTTTTTTTTAATAGCAATTAAAAAAAAGCTCCTTTTGCCCATTTAAATTTCTCCTTTAGCCAGGAAGAGCAACTTGTTTCAGATGTTAGAATCAGAACAGAACTGATCATTTCTATTGGGAGCAAACCTATTCCTAAAACTTACACTTGAATCTATGTATATCCTTCCTGAAACTTATAACTGGAATTATCCAATTTTGTGCTTGTATTCCCTTGGGTTGTATGAATAAATATCTTTATGTTCTAGAGACAAGATCTACCAAATAACAAAAGATTATCATTTGTCCTCCATGTGTCTCCATTATCTAATTTTCAGACCACTACCAATTTAGAGATAGAATTGAATTTGAGTGCTATTTACTTCAGAAAACTCCATTTATTTGAGTGAACTTAAATTTATCCTGACCTGTCCAAATTACTTCAGGATGTATCCATCATGTAATGAACACTATGTCTGAATATTGACAATATTACCAATCACATGAAAGACAGAAGTTTAAGGCGTAGAACATAATCTAACTGACAAAATTCACTGTTATATTTTATATATAAGTTGATTTCTAAAAAAGCAAGACAACATCCACAGGAAGACTAGGTTGAATATTGATGACTTTAAGGTTAGAAAAGGCTTCTTGAAGAAGAAAATAAATTTAAACTTTATTTGGGAAAACAACTTACAAGAAATGTTAATCTGGTTTTATCTAGGTGACAAATCTATGCATGGCAGTATTTATGTTTAAATTGTAACACTTCCTTCTTTAGAAGGCTAAATTAGATCTATTGTTCTGTTCATATATAAACTTATTTTTTTTTACGTGTAGGTAATGTAACCCATTTTTAAAATGAAGCAGAGTATCTTATGTTAGACTTGCTCTTCCCAAGAAGCTGATACCAAATCAGGATGGACAGACAAAAGGGATTCACCTAGGTGAGAGAAAGTGAAAACTAGAAAAAAAATAGTTTTCATACCTAACGCAATTCTGAAACTGAGGAAGGAAAAGAAAACCGTGATGAGGCATTCCAAGCAGTAAGACTGTCAGTGGATCTTGGGTCTCCCAGGAATAGGTCTGCATTTGTGCACTGCCTCATCTACCACTGGTCTAAGCCATGAGGACAGCATGGCCCCGCACAAATCACAAATGTGGTGGGAGAAATCAGAAGGCCCCAGCTGGAGCCTTTGACCAACACTCTTGGGAGTCTGCAAAGCCCATGACCGTAGCAGCAGCCACCAGATCCAGGACCTGCAACCTAGAGGAGCAAAACTAGATTATTTTGGAAACTGTTTTGCCTCTGTAATTTGCTAAAATTATCTCATGAGCATAAGGTTGTTTCCATCTACCTAGGAAAGTAAATGATTAAAAAATTCACTGTTTTCAGTGTGTCATGGAGATGACTGAGCAATATTCAGTGAAAAACATTTTGCTAACACAAACAAGACAAATTCAAGGGCTATTCAGAATTTAAATGAATTAGATTGGTTTGTATGCTCCCAAACACACAAACATTACACACACACACACACACACACACACACACACGGTACGGTATTGCATACAACATTCCTACTGTTCTTTCATCAAGGAGATTGTTTGTGCTGAATATTAGAGCTCAGTTACCTTCCAGGTGTCTCAATTCCATATAAGTGGTATGTATGCATATGTGTACATGTGAACACTTGTGTATGTATGTTAGATCCAGACAGAGATGCCATGTTGAGGGGTTGCTGAAAGAAGGAAAGAGGGAGAGAGAGAGAGAGGAGAGAGAGAGGGGGAGAGAGAGCGAGTGAGCGAGCAAGCAAGAGAGAGAGAGAGAGATGTGAGATCCCTAGAGCTTAAACACATGTCAGTAATCAGTCAATAACTAGCTGGCACATGTGGAGCTAAATTTAAACATATGTTTTTAGTTTTAAAATCCTTGTTCTGACTGCCAAAGGAAGAGAGGATCTTAAATTTTTCTTTTAACCATCCTGAATTTATAATAGGGTGGTCTCATAAAAGCAAAACATAATAAAATGCATTTATCGGAAACACATTTAGACTTGTAGCAGAAGAACAGGGTCATAATAATTTATCTAAAAGTTTTATGGTGGATTACACTAAGCATTTATTTTCCAAAGCCTTTGCATATTTCACATAGCCTGTGTAATGTAATTTTTACAATGGGTTTCTCAGATAAATCATGTTTACTGCCCTTGAGATCCTTTTTCATCAGTGTACACTAGAAAGAGATGATGTTTCATTGTTGGAAAGTGAGAAAATGAGAGCATGTATAGGGTAAAATTACCTAAGTACTCTTGATTTTGCCATTCAATCGGATTGGCACAAATTCTGTATAAAACAGATCGGCTAGGTATGTAAATTCTGTTACATAGAGTAATTTCCTGGATCACCAGGATTTTTTTGAGACCAGGATATTTGGCTTTGATAGAAATTTTTTTCTTTTGGGTCACACCCAGCAATGTTCAGGGGTTACTCCTGGCTCTGCACTCAGGAATCACTCCTGGCGGTACTGGGGGGGACCATATGGGATGCTGGGAATTGAACTGGGTCAGCCGCATGCAAAACACCCTATTGCTGTGCTGTCGCTCCTGGCCCCCTGATTGAATTTTTTAAGTAGTGGTTATATGACTGTTTCATATCACTGGAATATCGTTGAGATTATCATCCATTATATTAAAACATACCCTTCTCTGAATGTATTTCTGATCTGTCTCAATTATTGAACAAACTGCTTATCTGACATACCTGATAAATGGTTCCCTCAAGGAACTTTGAGTCTTTTTGCTGCTCTTGCCTCCCTCTTTCTATTGACCAAGAAGAAACTCAGAGACAAATTTACAAGTAGTTTTCAGCTATTGTGCACATACCGTTGTGAATACCTGTATCTTAACTTTGTTCCAGTTCACTCTAGTCTTTGGCCTTTACTATCATATTTGATGATACATTTCTATATAAATATGGATAAGAATACGATGACTGTAAAGCCAAAAATAGTGAGCTTTTGGAACTTTACAGTTAATCTGATTCCAAGTCAAATGCACTGTAGATCAGCAAGAATCAATATATGCTTTCTTGATCCTTACGATAAGAAGGCAGTTTATCACAACACATAGCATCTTTTTGTTTTAATTGAATCACCATGAGGTACAGAGTTACAAGGCTGCTCACCACTGGATTTCAGTCATACAATGTTCCAGCACCCATTTCTCCACTGTGTAACATTTTCTACCACCAATGCCCCCAGTTTCCCTCCTGCCTCCAAGTCTCCCTCAATAGAAAATATTCTCTCTCTCTCACTCTCTCTCTCTCTCTCTCTCTCTCTCTCTCACTCTCACTCTCACTTTTGGGAATTGTGGTTTGAAATGCAGGTACTGAGGAGGTCTATCATGTTAGGTTCTGTAACTCCTTTAAGCATGCAATTCTTTTCCAGAATGATAATTTGCAGCTATCATTATCATCATAGTGGTCCCTTCACTATCCCAACTGCTTCTCCTCCCAGCAGTTGCAGCAAGCTCCAACCTTGGTACAATCCTCCTGGCCCTTGTTTCTATTGCCCTTGGGTATAAGTCTCATTCTGTGTTTTTATTTTTTGTCCTACAAATGGTGCAATCATTCTCTGTCCGTTCCTCTCTCTCTGACTCATTTCACTCAGCTTGATACTCAACCATGTCCAACGATTTCTAATTGAATTTCATGACTTACTTTTCCCTATGGTTGCATAGTGTTCCATTGTAAGAATTACCACAGTTTCTTTATTTAGTCATTTGTTTTCTGGCACTTGAGTTGTGTCCAGCTTCTGGCTATTGTGAATAGTGTTGCAAGGAACACAAAAGTGCAGATGTTGCTTCTGTATTTAACACACAGCATCTTGTGAGAGAACCGAAGTGAATGGTTAGATGGAACAAGAATATGAGCATATGCTGACAATAGTCATACTAATATTTCCCATGACTCTATGTGTGTGCATGTAGTTGTGTGTAAAAAGAAACAGGTTTTTGAGATGCGCCAGGAGACAAAGAAAATAGTGACATTGTCGCCTTCTTCCTTCTTCCTCCTCCATTTATTGGTGGTCCAGAACACATTGACAAGTTCAATTTGTTCTGCATTAGATCACTCCCTTTGCATTGTTGCTCCCTCAGATATCTGAACTCTTCCCTTTGTGAAGATTATACTTTCCCCATAAGCCCCAAGACTCAATTTTATTGTTCATCCCTGCTTGCCTTTACATCCTCAGTTTTCTTCTGTTCTATAAGTTCTTTAATACTGAGCTAGGTAACAAGCAATATTCTTGTTACACAGCTTTTTTTTGAGGCCATTACAAATTTACAGAGATAAAAATAACAATATGAATGATGTATTGTGCAAATCTATTTTAAAAGTCTGCAAAACCAGCAGAAAGAAATCAATTAGAATTTCCATGGTAACTACTAACAATTTATATGCAAGAATGAAATAAAATTAAAAAGTAAGAAAATAGAAATAGCATAAACTGATTAGAATATCATGAAGTAAACAGTAAAGAGTGAAGTCTCATGAAAATAGAGTTCATTAAGGTAAATGAAGTATCATTTAACTATTCATACACAAGAACTAAGTATATATATAAACTTTTATATATATAAACTTTTATAGATGAATTTTTACTTTTGTTTTTTCTTGAGGGTGGGCGTGGAGGGGAGAGGATTACTCAGTTGTTTTCAAGACTACTCCTGGCTCTGAGCTCAGGAATCACTCCTGGTAGACTCAAGAGACTATTGGGGGCCCTGGGGATCTATCCCAGATCAGACATATACAAAGCAAGCACCTTATAGCTGTACTATCTTTCCAGCCCCTATTGGTAAATTCTTGATACAATATTTAAGTTAAAGTAATTTTCAGAGAACTAGTTTATACAGTGGGTAAGTCAAATAAAATTTAAAAAACATGACTCAAAATAATACTTTTCTAGGGGAAGATTTCTTTTTTTTTTTAAAAAAGAATATTGAAGAGGAGAGAAATCTGAAGAGAGAACTCTAAAAATATTGAAAGCCTATTCACCAAATTTGATAGAGGTAAATTAAAATATGATACTTGATATATAACATAAATCACTGATCTTTATCCCTGAAACCTAAAACTATGCTATGTAACATAGCAAAAGGATTTAAGTTACGTACAGAATTTAAAGTTGCTAATCTGTGCCCAAAGTTAAAAAAAAAAAATCCAAGTGAGCCCAATATAAATTTGTATAAGCTTTTTATAGAGGGGGAATGGAAGAGGGGGATGGAATAAAAGAGGCCCAGAGAGACTGTTACGTGGGACCGGCGTTTGCTGATGACGCTAGAGCAAGGAAGTCACTAGTGAAGGAAAGTGAGCAATCTCAAGATTCTAGAAAATACAAGAAAATCTGTTCTCCCCTGGAGTAGCCATAAGGAATGCAACACTGACAATACCTTTAGCCCAGTGAGTCCCATTTTGAGCTTCTAACCTACAAAACTAACAGAAGACACACATATATACATATATACTATATACTATATACTATATACTATATACTATATACTATATACTATATACTATATACTATATAAAACTATAAATGCTATATAAAACTATATAAATACTATATAATATTTGTATATACTCTATAGTATAAATACTATATAAAATAGTATATAAATATACTATATATACTATATAAAATATATATAGTTTTTCTTTTTGGTCACACCCAGCAATGCTCAGGGGTTACTCCTGGCTCATTTGTTCAGGAATTACTCCTGGCATTGCTCGGGAACTCATATGGGATGCCGGAGATTGAACCCCGGTCGGCTGCATGAAAGGTAAACACCCTTTTTTGCTGTGCTATCGCTCCAGCCCCTAAAAATATATAGTTTTAAGTTTTACTATATATATATAGTTAAACTTATATATAAGTAAAACTTATATCACTGTATCACTGTCTTCCCGTTCATCATCGATTTGCTCGAGCGGACCCCAGTAACATCTCCATATGTCCTGTCTCATGCTAGTAGAGCCCAAGGCATCTGCTTGCTCCAGGAACATAAAGAGCCCCAATCCATTCCGGAATGAGGTCTATAATTGTTATTGGTATTTGGCATATATCAAATACAACACGGGTAGCTTGCCAGGCTCTGCCGTGCAGGTAGCATATATATAAGTAAAAACTTATATATATATATATATATATATAAGTAAAACTTATATATATATAAGTTAAACTTATATAATAAGTTAAACTTATATATATGTTTTATTATATATAGTTAAACTTAAAACTATATATATAGTTATAGTTATATGTGTATTATATATAGTTTTAATCTCTTGGTTTCTGATAATTGTTTGGAACAACAATGAAAAACCTTTAACTCCAACACCATGAGTTATAAAAAAAAATCTGGAATTACGTTGTTTAAAAAAATGCCAATGCAATATTGGTACCTTAGCTATTTCTTGATCTTTCCTTTGTTCCACTGTGAATTAGCCTTTTCTGCCCCAAGGAAAGTTTCATTTATTCTGAGATACTGCCTCATTGTCTAATTTCCTTTCAGGCCTTTAACCCTTTAAAATTAACAACATGTTCTGTAATGTTTTACCGTAAAAAACATTATCTTCTTCTGTTCACTTTCCATCTATCTCTACCCTCTTTTTAGTAACAAAATGATGAATCCTAAAGATTCCATAAAGGACCTATTTTAGTTTTGTGAAGTCTAGTTTCATTTTCATGAACATTGTTTTGTTGAAATTCAGCTGTAGGCCTACCTTTCCACATTCACAGTCTAAGTCAGCCAGCATTTGTTTGGTGCTATTAGAATGATGTCATCAGCGAAGCGGAGATGGTGAAGTTGTGGATCGTCTATCTTCACTCCCATTCCTTCTGAATGCATCAGTTATGTGTACCTACGTCAAGAACTCAACACGACAAATGACCTAGCACCTGAGCTGTGCAGGAGGAAGAGAGCAGCGTGGAACGCCTTCAAGAGCATCAAAGAAATAGCTAAAAGGACAAAGAACCTCCAGCTCTGGGAACATCTCTTATAAACTCCACCATTCTCCCTGCATTAACATATGACTCAGAGACCTGGGCCCTACGAAAGCAGGATGAGAACACTATACGGGTCTCCCAAAGAGGAATCCAAAGAGCTCTGCTTGGAATATCACGCCTCACTCAAGTGAAAAAAGGAATTCCGACCTCCATCAACAATCGAGAGTCAGGGACGCTGTCTCGTTTGCAAAGGCATCGAAAATCAGATGGGCTGGACATGTAATGCGATTTGGAGACGACTGCTGGACTAGAGTGGACCCCATGGGACATCAAAAGACCATGTGGCTGCCCACCTACAAGGTGGTCAGACTTCTTTGTCAGGACCCTGAGTGAACAGTTTGTGGCTCTTCTTATTCCTGGAGCAAGCAGATGCCATTGGGCTATATTGGCACGTGACAGGGACAAATGTAAGCATTACTAGTGCCTGCTCCAGCAAATTGATGAACAACGGGATGTCAAGTGATCAAGTGATCAAGTGAAGTCTAGTTCCAGCAGAAGTTCCCATCTAGTTCCCTTCTCCTGGCTTTGGTAATATCCCAAGAGGTTAAGCTCTGGAAAACTTGCTTTGTCTGCGGGTTGCCTTACTATGAAGAACATAACGATATGCTACTTGAAAAAATGGTTGTTGTTGATGGTGATTTTTTTGGTAGTGTTTTATTTTTTCCTTGATAACTGGAAGCAGGACTGTGGGGGAGAAAAACTGGGAGAGAATAAGAGAAATTTGAAAGGTTACTGAATGTACGCTCCTTTTAAGTTTTAGATTTAAGCATTTTATTCTTGGCAGAAATGCTGATATTCAAATTTTGTATTTTTAATGTTTTGTTGAAGTAACAATGGCTTATAGTATTATATGGAGTCAGGTGTACATCATTATTAATCAACATCTATATGCACCACATTATGTTCACCATTTAACATCTAATTACTTTCTTCTCCATATAATGTATTCCATTTGTCAGACCCTCTCCATCTTTCTTTATGGTACAATTTGGTGTTAGAGTTTAGAAGTTTATTCTTGTTATTTTGTTTTTTCATACCATATATGAATGAAATTATATGTTACATGTTGTATTTCCTTTTATATTAAGTATTGCGATCTTTCATTTCATTTTTATTGGCCATTCCCAGTAGTGTTTGTTCTAGGCTTACTTCTGGCTCTGAGCTCATTGAGTCACAGTGAGCTGTGTTGGGGGATTAACTAGGGTTGGTAGTGTGCAAGGCAAGCGACTTAACCCTTTACTCTCTTTGGTCAAGATATTTAATATTTTAAAAAGACAGTAGGTATCTGCTTACATTTTAGGTTCTTCAGAAATGTGGTCTGCAAGAATAAGGTTGGCTGGAATTTTATTCAAATTCTGGTTGCAAGAGAATACTTAATGGGAGAAGAGAAGTGGCTACAGTCTATTCTTTATTCCTGTCACTTTAGGCAAGAAATGTGCACAGCTGTTTAATTTAATCTCCTCTTGCTCCTAGAACAGACAGAACTGATTTAACTTTATGCAAAGTGTTTACCAATTCAAGAATCAGCTTCATACATGATTATTTTAAAATTCCCAATGGACTCTACTAAGATCTAAAGGTTACAAAGGAAAGTTTTTAATTTTTATTTTCTCTTCAATATTGAGGGGTTTAATATTAAAACAAACATTGCAATGCAAATATAAATAGAGTCTGAATTTCTTTATTAACCAACAGAAAACCTGGAATCCTTGTGGAGAAAATTACATAACTAGATTATAAACTCCAGAGTACTCTAAATAAATAAATGGTGTGCTGAGAGAACCTACGCATGCACACACACACACACATACACATACACATACATGTCGGAAAGTTCAACATATGTTCTGAGTAAAATTCAGTAAATATGAGTCTAACAGAAACAACAAAACATAATTCAAAGAGAAGTGATGCAAGCATACTTTCCTAGAGTTAGAAGATTAAAAACATAAGGTCTCACGTATGTCTTTCTGTGTGTGTGTGTGTGTGTGTGTATTTTAACTTTTATGTTGACAACAAGGAAATACAAATTGCATTTACTTTAGTACTAACCAGACTTGAGTTTGTGGGTCAGTTCTTATAAACTACTTTCTTTCTGAGTTTTTCATTACCCCCACGCTCACCCCCATCTTGGCCTATCTCTAAATTCTAGTTTCCTTAAAATTCAAAATGAGTGAATTTAAAAAAGTCTTGAGAGGAAATAATGCATATAAAATAATTTACACTTAAATCAATGCACCTTTTTTATTTCTAATCGTATTAAGTCTTACAGCAACTAAAATTTTGCATTTGGGGCAAATTAGAGAAAGAAGTAGGAGGAGGAAAAAAGAAGCTGAACGTGTAGGGATTGTGACTAGATAATTCTAGCAGGATGAGATGCTACTGGAACAGCTTCCGCAGGGAGAGGCTGCATGAGACATCAGAGCATAGGAACAAGGTCACTTGCTCCTGTGGACTAAGGTTGTTGTGCTCCTTTAGGAGGCTGCCCTTACCTTGCCAGAGGAAATGCTCCAGGGCACAAAACTTTGAGGTTTGCAACCTGTGAGCAGAGAACTTCTGGAAGAAGCGTTCCACTGTACAGTGCTCAAGGGCAGACACATATTAGCAGTTGCAAAAGTTTGAGAGCTGGAAAGCCGCTGAGCCTCCAGGACTAAGTGGGAAGTTGGCCTACATCCCTGGTGTTGGGTGCCCTGAGGATCTGGGGCCGTGTCTGTGACTGCTAGATAGGCCATTGTCCAGGTCAGTGACTATCAACCTAGCTCATGACTCCTGGCACAGGCAGTTGGAGGTTGAGCCTGAGACAGTAATGAAACAAATTCTACCTGTGACTTCTTCAAGCAAGAGGCTTTTCTCTCTATCTGTTCTTTGGCTATGCAGAACACTTGTTTATCCACACCTGGGGCAACCACTGGGATTAAGTTCACTTGCAGTGCTTCCTGGATATCAGAACCCAGAGCATCTGAAGCGATTTCAGTTTATAAGGGAGGCAATGTTTAAATGACACTTAGTCTAGTGTCACATAAGCCCTTTCACATTCATGACCAAAGACTCATAAGTAAATCTTGAGAGAGAGCAACATGATGCCGAGATGCTCCCAGAGCCTGCTCAAGGCTGAGTCATCCGGGTACGGTGGAGGGGATACAGATGAGCCCACCATGTGTCCACAAAGAGTCTGGACAGCTGAAAGCCTCCACACTGCACAATTGCTGCCATGCTTCCCATGGGACTCATCCAGAAAATAATCTGTTGGAACTCTCAGAGATATGGGATTTTTGACTGACATCTCCAAGCTCTCATGGAGTCAGGGGTGGGATGCCTCCCCCATGTCCCTGCACATCTGGCAGTTGTGCTGGCCACAAACATAACCCAAAAGACACCCAGTTAAAAAATTCAACTCCAGCTGTATCATTGCTTTAAAAATTTCCTACTTCCTGAAGCATGAGGCTGCAACAACACGAGTAAACAAGGACTAGCACACCAGATTGTATGAGATGTTATATAGAAGGCATCCAATCACAGTTAATAAAACATCAACACAGAGGGCTTAACATATAACATCTTTTTTTTTCCTTTTTGGGTCACACCCATCGATGCTCAGGGGTTACTCCTGGCTCTGCACTCAGGAATTACTCCTGGGGTGCTCGGGGACCATATGGGATGCCGGGATTGAACTCAGGTGGGCTGCGCTCAAGGCAAATGCCCTACCCACTGGACTATCGCTCTGGCCCCAACTTCTAACATCTTAGTGATCTCCTATACATGACTTAGTAGCCCCTGGGTGAGATACACAATCTTCACCAAATTTCTTCTGAAACATTTTTTAATCAGGCTTGTAGCAAATTATAACAAGCAATATAAAATAAATCATGGAGGGCCTGCTATGGTGGCAGGCTTAAGTTACAGGTGGGAAAAATGCAGATAATGGTGGTGGGAAGGTGCAAATGATGGTGGGATTGGTGCTAGGATATTGAAAATCTGTAATAAATCGCCATAAACACAGTGTTTATATAAGATGTAATGGGAAAATAAAACAAAAAATTTTTTAAATAAATAAAAGACGCTAAGTGACTATGAGAGCTATACCTACCTGTGATTACTATTAAATTCAGCCAGAGTCCAGAGCTGAAACTCCTAGATTTCTCTTCTTCTATCTGAAGTCATTTGAAAGTGTTAGGTGAAAAACTTACAAATCAGAACTACACCACAGAGGAGATATAATTGATAACACTAGCATGAATTCATTCAACCCTCCAACAGTAAGCTCACCACTGTTTGGCATTTTACTTTTAACCCTGTGTTGGCACTAGACCTCCAATCACTGAAATATGTGTCAGTATATAAGCAAATAGACACTGAAGAATCCTGATTAAATAGTCTCAAGAGTACAAATACTGGATAATGTCCTCCATCTGTGGTATGTGGAGAGATGAAGCAAGAGACAGCATTGAACAAATACTGCATTACAAAACTGTATTACAATAAATAGGTGAACTAGAAGTTCCATCAGGGCAGAAGGAGAGACACTTCATTTTAAAAGTTTATTTTTATTAAAAACACCACAATTCCTTGTAATACTATGTAACTGTTAGAAAATGAAGTCATGAAATATGGCTATGAATGGATGGACATGGAGAGTACTGTGCTGAGTGAAATAAGTCAGGAGGGACAGATATAGAATGACTGCGTTCACTTGTGAGATATAAAAAAATAGTATAAGACTAATATCTAAGACAGGGAACAGGGGCCAGGAAGACATGTTAATGGTTGGAATCTACCACAAATGTGTGTGGTGGTGGGGAGAAGATAGGTAAGATAGGGAAAAGATAGAGAAGGGACCAATTTGACAATAATAGTTGGAAACTATACACTAGACTGGAACTGAGTATTGAAAGTAGGTAAAGGGATATACATGATAACACTTCAGTGTCTGTGCTGAAAAACACAATGTGCAAAAAGAGAGAGGGGGGAGAGAGAAATAGATAGGAAGAGAGAAGGGAGGAAGAGAAAGGGAGAGAGGAAAGGAGAGAGGGAGGGAGAGAGGGGGAGGAGATGGAGAGAGGAAAAGAGAGAGGGAGAGAGAAAGGAATGCCTTCCATAGAGAGGCAGGTTGTGTGGAGGGGGACATTGGTGTTGGGAAATGTGCACTGGTATTGGCACTCTGTATGACTTAAACCCAATCACTAACAGCTTTAGTAGTGGTCTATCTCGTGGTTTATCTCAATAAAACAAAAACAAAACGTGATTCACAAAGTTATTCATTATACAGTTGTTTCCAGCATTTAGTATTTCAACACCACCAGTGTGACCTTCCCTCCACCAACGTCCCCATTTTCCCTCCCATCTCCAACCTGCCCCTTTATGCACATAACTGTCTTCCCGTTCATCGTCGATTTGCTCAAGCGGGCACCAGTAACATCTCCATATGTCCTGTCTCATGCAAGTAGAGCCCAAGGGCACCTGCCTGCTCCAGGAACATAAAGAGCCTCAAACCATTCCATCAGGTCACGGGAATGAGGTCTGTAATTGTTACCGAATTTGGCATATCAAATACAACACGGGTAGCTTGCCAGGCTCTGCCATGTGGATAGCATACTCTTGTCACTGTCACTGTCTTCCCGTTCATCATCGATTTGCTCGAGCGGGCACCAGTAACATCTCCATATGACCTGTCTGATGCAAGGGCACCTGCTTGCTCCAGGAACATAAAGAGCCTCAAACCATTCCATCAGGTCACGGGAATGAGGTCTATAATTGACTACTCTTGTAGTCATCTCTAAATCCAGGATGAACCATGCGGCCGCAAGAGGCTGGTCTGCTGGGTGGAGTTCTGACGAGTGGGAAGTCCGAATGTGGAAAATGGAGGCCCCTCATGGAGTGGGGGTCATCTGGCTTGTTGCGAGGCTCTGCTGGGGTGGCAGGCCAGAGCTAGAACCCACCATCCCTCCTGGGTGCCTCGTGAGCAACTGGGCACAGGGAGAGCCTGTAGCAGCTCTGCCCTATGTCTGTGAGTCTCTGGCACATAACACATTTATTTTATAGTACTTGTACCAACAAAATTTTAAGAAATGGCAAAAAGGATGATCAGAAAACAAATCATTAAAAGCAATTTGTGATTGTTATATGATTTTAACCTATGTAACAAGAAAAATAAAGCCCTTTGATACAATATAATAGTGAGATCTAAATATAAAATAAAATTTAATTCAATATATCTTAAATTCCAGAGTAGAACACTATAAACTTAAACACTACTGTAACCTCGTGACCTGAAGTATAACAAAAAAACTTTATTAAAATGAAAAAATCAATAAGAAAGAACCAAACTGGGAAAAAGTTAAAAAAAATAAAAATAGTGAGCAAAGTCAGGTGGAAAAACAAGCAATGGATGATTGCACCCATGTGTGGAATAGAAGGATACAAAATTGGTGAACAGACAAGCAACAAAGACAGTCTTTGACTGGTTATGCAAACACTTATAATAAAATCAAGGTTCCCTGAGGAGAAAGGGGTGGGACAGAGTCAAGTTGGCAGGTACGAGAAAAAAAAGGTGTAGACGAGGAGGCCAGGAAGTAGAAGGATGTTATGAGTTCCTTTTGAATACTTTAAATACATTTTTTAAACTTTCTACATATACATAATATATTATATAAATAATAAAAATTCCTCCACTTTTCCAGTCCTTTAAAAATTTTTTTCTAATTTTATATAGAATAACTGCATTTGTGGTATATGAAAAAAAATACCATGGTACTAATATCCAAGGCCAGGGAAAAAAGGGGGCCAGGAAGACTTGTCAGTGATTGGAATCTACCACAAGTGTGTAGGGGGCAGAGGGTAGATAAGATAGAGAAGGGCCCCATCTGAAAATAATAATTGGAAATGGTATCACTAGATTTAAGCTGAGTATGGAAAGTAGGTAAAGGGATATACGTGATAACCCTTCAATGTCTGTATTGCAAACCACAATTTGGAAAAAGAAGAGAGAGAGACAGAGAGAGTCTACCACATAGGCAGGCTGTTAGGCTAAAGGGAAACTGGGGACATTGGTGCTGGGAAATGTGTGCTGGTGGTGGGATGGGTGTTGAAGCCATTATTGAGGCCCAGTCATGAACAGTTTTGTAGGGGTCTATCTTATGGTAGATCTATCTTATGGTGATTCAATTAAAAATGATAATAAAACCACTATACCCTGAGAAGAAACTAAATTTATAATTATAAGTAAATGAAAGTGAATAAAATGTTTTAGTCTTCATACTTCTGCAGACAATATGTAAAGATAAAATGTTGAAAGTATAGTATCTTTCATCTGTTACATTGTTCAATATTAATTAAGAAAACTAATATTTCAACTTTTTTTCTGTAAGAATTTTTTGTTGCAGGGGCCAGAGTGATAGCACGGTGGGGAGAGCATTTGCCTTGCAGGCAGCCAACCCGGGTTTGATCCCTACATCCCATATCGCTCCCGGGGGCACCACCAGCAGAGCCAGGAGTAACCCTTGAGCATAACCAGGTGGATCCAAGAAGAAAAAAAACAAACTTTTGTAGGTATGAGAGTATAGTACAGCAGATAGGGCTCTTGCCTCGCATGCCACTGACCCAGGTTTGAGCCTTGACACCCCAAGCACTTCCCTTAACACCACCAAGCGTGAACGCTGAGCACAAAGCCAGGAGTAAGCTCTGAGTAGGGCTAGTTGTGGCTCAAACAGAAACAATCAAAGATTTTGTCATTGTAATTTTTTTTCTTATTGTGAGAAATTGCCTTTAAAATTTTTAATTGTGCTTTCACTATGATTAGATGTTACTGATATTGTGCCTTTTAATTTAAATTATTAATTTATTTTTTTAAATATTTTATTACACCGCCATGTGATATACAATTACAAAGATGTTCATGTTTGGGTTTCCGTCATACAGTGTTCCAGCACCCATCCCTCCACCAGTGCCCATTTCCCAACACCAATGTCCCCACTTCCCCCCCCCCTCCCCCAGCCCGCCTCTATGGCAAATTCTTTATCTCTTCTCTTACACATTGTGGATTGCAATACATACATTCAGAGATCATCATGTATATCTTTTTTCCTATATTCAATGCTCAGTTCTAGACTGGTATTATCATTTTTGACAAATATTAGCACACTGTTCTCTTCTCTGTCCTACCCAACCACTGATTCCCACATGTTTGTGGAAGATTCCACCTTTTTTTTTTTTTTATTGAAAGATGCTAGGTAGAGCTTTGGTTCTACAGTGTTCCAACACGCACCCTCCGCCCAAACCCATCTCCCATCACCAATGACCCCACCTCCCTCCCCGCCTCCCGCACCTCAACCACTTGGCGAGTTCTGTATGTCATTTCTTTCCTCTTTATATCTCCTTCCCAACAAACTTTCCTGCTCTTCGTTGACTGCAATGCATTAAAAGACATTACTGTTTCACTATTTTAGTGGACCGCGCGGCGCTATGCGGCCGACCTGGGCTCAAACTGGCTTTGCTCTGTTGATCTGGTCTGAGGCCGTTTCGCAGCGTCCGGACAGCAAACATGGTGGCTAGTGTGGTGGGCGAGTCACATCTGGCTGCTTCCGGGACCCCTCAGAGGCGACGGGCCCCTCCCAAAACCCATCTGCCCTCCTCGGGGTTCCATGGTCAGCTAGGCCCGGCGCAGGCCGAGCGCCAGCCTCCCCAGCCTTCCGTGAGGCCCTGTGCTGGCCGTGGGCAGCTCGTCGGCAGGGCCACCAGGTCCGACAAGATGGAGGGGGAGGGGACGACCACGCCTCCACTGACGACTTCCCGGTGATTCCCGCCTCTTGGAGCCGCCTACCTGGGCTCGAACTGGCTTTGCTCTGTTGATCTGGTCTGAGGCCGTTTCGCAGCGTCCGGACAGCAAACATGGTGGCTAGTGTGGTGGGCGAGTCACATCTGGCTGCTTCCGGGACCCCTCAGAGGCGACGGGCCCACTCCCAAAACCCATCTGCCCTCCTCGGGGTTCCATGGTCAGCTAGGCCCGGCGCAGGCCGGCGCCAGCCTCCCCAGCCTTCCGTGAGGCCCTGTGCTGGCCCGTGGGCAGCTCGTCGGCAGGGCCACCAGGTCCGACAAGATGGAGGGGGGAGGGGCGACCACGCCTCCACTGACGACTTCCCGGTGATTCCCGCCTCTTGGAGCCGCCTACCTGGGCTCGAACTGGCTTTGCTCTGTTGATCTGGTCTGAGGCCGTTTCGCAGCGTCCGGACAGCAAACATGGTGGCTAGTGTGGTGGGCGAGTTACATCTGGCTGCTTCCGGGACCCCTCAGAGGGCGACGGGCCCACTCCCAAAACCCATCTGCCCTCCTCGGGGTTCCATGGTCAGCTAGGCCGGCGCAGGCCGAGCGCCAGCCTCCCCAGCCTTCCGTGAGGCCCTGTGCTGGCCCGTGGGCAGCTCGCCGGCAGGGCCACCAGGTCCGACAAGATGGAGGGGGAAGGGACGACCACCTAAATTATTAATTTAAATATAATAATTTAAATTATTAAATAAATTATTAATAAATTTAATTTATTAAAGCTTCGTGATTTACGATGTTATTTGTAGATGGGTTTTAGATATACTTTGTTCCGGCCCGGTGTCATCTTCCCTCCACCAGGGTTCCGAGGTTCCTTCCCACTCCCCACCCCTCACCCCTGCCCCATCCCCCCAGCCCCACCCAGCCACCTTCTTGGGCACATTTTGGCTGTTGAAGTCTGGATTCCTTGTTCTCAGTGCTGTTGGCTCTGGTTTAAGTATTAGCTATAAACACTCCCTTCCACCAGCTGTGTACTGGATCCCCGAGAGCTCTACTCCCAGTTTTTCCTGCCTATCTCTTCTTCAACTCAATTTCTTCCCTTCTCTGTGCCTTCCTCCCTACATTCTGGAGAGCAGGTGTGATCTAGCATTTCCTGTGCCTTGTATTTCTGGGAAAATTAGCAGTCAGTTGTTTACTTATATTTCATTCAGGATTTTTTGCATTCCTGAGTGAAAGACTCTTTCCTTCTCTCACTGCAGTTAATATCAGGTTATATTAATCGCACTAAATGATTTTCTTAATGTCACCTTTTTTATTCTCTGAAAGAATTTTTTAAAATCTACAATAATTTCTTCCTAAATGACTGATGGAATTCACTGTTGAAACCATCTGACTGGGTCTAAAGGTCTATTTATGGGAAAGATTTTAATTGCTGAGTCAATTTTATATGACTATTTATGGTAACTGTTCTTTAATGGTATTTAAATTTGCCCTCATATCTCCATTTTATCTAAAATTCATAATTTATTAGCATAGAATGACTCATAACATCCTCTTCTCATATGTGCTTTTCATTCTTCCACCTAGTCAATTCAGCCAGGACTTTATCTTTTTTATCAGCTTATTCAAAGCACCAAATTTTGGTTGTTGATATTTAATATTGAATGTGTATCTTCTTTACATTAATTTTGGTTCTATTCCTTATTATTTTCTCCCTTATAGTTTCTTTGAGTTTACTTCATTATTATTTTATAAATTTATTGATAAGTATGTTTAGGTCACTGATTTTTGAGCTTTATTTTCTTCTTTTTTATTTAAGTTTTATATTCTCAAATATATATTCTCAAATTCTGCATTCACTGCTTTTCACAACGCAGTAAATTTTATCTATTTTTTCATCTTTAATCTCCACTGTGATTTGTTCTTTAACCAATTATTTAGAAGTAGAGTTCTCAATTTCCAAAGTTGTGGGAATTTTCTCTGTATTTTAATCATTTTATTGTAATTTTATTGCACTAAAAATAATTCTATTGATAATTTTATATTTCTGTGTATTTGAAAAAATATACATTATGAAGTTGTATCTATTATGTAAATCTTAATAATTGTTTTAGTTAATCACTCTTCAAATCTTATATACTCCTTTTTCTGTTTTATTTTTTTACCATAGCAGAGGCATTAAATATTTCTCAAGCTAATTGTATATTATTTTATTTATTTTTTGATTTAGTATATCAAAAAAATGGTATTTTTGTGATATACTAAATTAAAAAATAAAATTATTTATTTTATTTAAAATAAATAAAATAATTTTATGTATTTTATAAATAAAATTTTTAATTTTATTTATAAAATAAAGGTTTTTAAAGTGTTCGTAACAGTTGGGTTGTCCACCTTACACACTTTGTACCAGCCACCGTATCTCCAAATGAGGCCCCGTCTGGAGACTCACAGACATGGGGCAGAGCTGCTACTGACTCTCCCTGTGCCCAGCCACTCACGAGGCACCCGGGAGGGATGGCGGTTCTAGCCCTGGCCTGGCACGCCAGCAGAGCCTCGTAACAAGCCTGACGAACCCCACTCCATGAGGGCCTCCATTTTCCACATCCGGACTTCCCCCTCATCAGAACTCCACCCAGTAGTCCAGCCTATCACAGCCCAGCTTCGCTGCCACGCGGTTCATCAATAAATGCTATATTTAGAGATGACTACAAGAGTATGCTACCCACACGGCAGAGCCTGGCAAGCTACCTGTGTCGTATTTGATATGCCAAATACCAGTAACAATTATAGACCTCATTCCCATGACCTGATGGAATGATTTGAGGCTCTTTATGTTCCTGGAGCAAGCAGATGCCCTTGGGCTCTACTAGCATGAGACAGGATATATGGAGATGTTACTGGGGCCCGCTTGAGCAAATTGGTGATGAATGGGAAGAAAAAAAAAAAAAAAAAAATTTTTGATTATGACAAAGTTTGCCTCATATATATGTTAGGCCATGTCATAAGGCTCATTTGAGTAGAAATTGCTATACTTTTCTGATCAATAGGACATTTTGTCAATATGTAGAAATAACATTTCTCTGCAGAGTTGATACTGTCTGTGCTAATGTATAAATCAATGCTAATTTTCTCTTTGAAAGTCCATTCTGTGTCAGTTGATTCCTTTCAGACAGTGTTTAAAATAATTGGGGCCGGAGTGATAGTCCAGTGGGTAGGGCGTTTGCCTTGCACACAGCCAACCTGGTTTTGATCCCCGGCATCCCATATGGTCCCCAAGCACTGCCAGGAGTAGTTTCTGAGTGCAGAGCCAGGACTTAACCCCTGACCATCGCTGGGTGGGCCCAAAAAAAAAAAAAGAAAATAATTCATTTTCCTTTTAATCATATATCTCTATACCTTTATATATGTAAATATGTCTATAAACAGTGCATTATTAAGCTTAATTTTAAATCAATTTTTCTTCAAATTGAATATTTGTTTCTTTTATTTTATGTAATTACCGTCGATACAGTAGTAATGTGTTATCTCACTTGTTTTATTTGAATCATCTTTTGAATACTTCTACTTTGTCTCTAGTGACTTCCAGGTTGTGGTATTATTGCCAGCTTTTGAAGTGCATCTACTACAAATAACAACTTATTTTATTACCATATCAAATGCTACTATTAATTTAAAATACAACTGACCTGTTTTGTTGCTTCTCTTTACTACCGTAAGACAGTTAGTTCACAGTCCAGAAGTTCTTTTGAAAGCAATTTTCTTTTCCTCAAGCTGTTTTAACTATTTTTCTTGTTGTCGGTGGTTGTCTATATTTTCATTAAAATGTCTGTGGGTTTATTTTGATTTATTCTTCTTATGGTTCATTGAAATTCCTTAAGATGTATATTTGTATCTTTTTTATTTGAAATATTCAGGGTTATTATTTCTGATTTTACTCTGTCCCATTCTCTCACACTGTTTCTGGGCAGAACTCAGTGATTATATTGTATGCTCTTTACCCTCTTATCTATATTTGCTTTTCTTTTATCCCTTGTGCTACATTTTAAATATTCTCTTCTTCCTATCTTCCACTTCTACATTTTAACTTCAGTTACATTTCAATTCTGCTGAAAACCAATCTTTAAATGACTATTATATTTTACATTTTTTTTGTTATGCTAGATTGCATTTTAGAGTTTCAAGTTATTTTTAATATTTTAAAATTAGGACTTAATTTCAAATGTTGCAAGCATGATCATTTATAAGTCATCCCTAATTATTATGATAAATCATTTTCAGATCTGAATTTTTGTTTGTTTTGGGGGTCACGGCCTGGGGTGCACAGAATTACTACTGACTGTGCTCAGGGGATCACTGTGGGTGGGTCTTAGAAGACCATATTTGATAGCCAGGGACAAAACCCAGGTCAGCTTTATGCAAGACAAGTGCCCTGCTCATTGTATATCTCTTCAGCCCCTTGCATAATATATTTCATATATTATTTGGAAGAAACGTTGTACCTTGGTATGATAATAATTTTTTTCTCCAAAAGGACATTCATTTGCATTTGCAAACAGTGAAATAGTGGTAGGTGTTACCTTCCAGGAGTACATAAACATAATGTATGAGTTTGAGTTTCCATTGAGTTCTGACTACAAATCTATACAATGATTTTTTCTTACTTGCGATTACTTCTCCAACTGGAAAGATACTCTTTTCAATTCTCAAGTAAAAGGAAACTTGATTTATTAAATCCTTATTCCTGGCAGGGGTTCACTCTTCAGCTTCTGTTTGTCCACCCTAGAGACATCACCACAAGGGTGGTTTCGTTTGCAGCTGCTTCCCCAGACTTGGCAAATCTTTGAAGCTTTCAAGAAGATGCTTTTTATTTTTTTGTATTTTATCCAATTTTGTCAGTTGCCCTCAGCAAGAATATAAAGTACCTAGAAGAAGATCAGTAAGATATTGTGTTGAGATAATACTGTTTTGAAAGTGCATTTCTACTTTTTAAGATACTATTTACAGACAAATAAGTAACCGTTGGAATACATTAAAAGTAAACAAGGTGGAATCCATTATTGCTTTCTTTGGAGAGCAGTAATGAAAATGAGAAAGGATGAAGAAAACTGTGGTCCCATAAGACACTCCTCCAGTCTTCCTGCTCTTAATCATGCTGCATAAGGCAGATAGATACCATTCAACATCCCCAATATCTGTCCCCCTCTTTCTTTTAGTTCTAGAAGGCCACCTAGCAAGAGACCGTCCAGACTCTTGGGAAATATGTCCTGCTAGATACTGACTCAGCTTTGGTCAATGAATCTATTGCTAACATGCAAGTAAAATCACTATTCTTAACAATAAAATCATTTATTCTGGAATTTTCATTTTTCTTCTGGAATTTACATATTACAATCAAATAGCTTCCAACATACAGATGTGGATAACACTGCGGGAGAAGACCAAGGGGAAAATGCAGAGTCACAGATGACTTGTGGTTGCGTTCTGGAGCACAGCCCTATCTCTGGGCATGATGGAAAAATGCATTTCTATCCATTTAAATTTGGCTAAAATTTGAGGACTCTTGGTTAATCTATTTTAGCTATAAACTGCCCTCTTAGCACAGTAGGCAGCGCGTCAGTCTCATAATCTATTTTAGCTATACTACCACTAAAATAATATGGAAGGCATTCAAAATTAAAAAATTCTAAGAGGGAAGTATTTTATAAAGACTAACAGTTCTGAGAAATTAAAACTTGGGCTAGGTGGGATTATGATTTTGGTAAACTGTGGGATTATGATTTTGATAGATGGTGGAGGATCATGTGATAGAATTCTTCGTGATAATATGGAGAATGTATTGTTGTGTATTAGCAACAAAAAAGGGCAACCTTTGGAAATAAAATGAGACCAGAATGAACAGCCAATCCCTGTGCTGTGCTGAAAACAGAAACAAATGTGAAGCTATGATGTGAAACTCTTGATTAGTGACGAATCTTCTTTTAACTGACATCAAATCATTGTAAGTGATGATTGTGTGTATACTTGTGATATGGAATTTACATAGATAATATTTACACAGCTAATTGACATGAAATGTATCTATAAAGTCATCTGAAGGTAGATCATTCATTCATAGAGTACAGATTCATAATTAAAATTAACAACAGCTGATGCTATCAAGTATATATGCCAAATTCTATGCAGTATATTTTATACGTATTTTCTCTTTCATTTTTTACAATACTGATATAAATGTCATTGCTATTTCTGGCTATAAAGGTTCAGAATGAGGGGCGGAGCGATAGTACAGCAGGTAGGGCATTTGCCTTGCACACGGCTGACCTGGTTCGATCCCCGGCATCCCATATGGTCCCTCGAGCACCGCCAGGAGTAATTCCTGAGTGAAGAGCCAGGAGTAAACCCTGAGCATCACAGGGTGTGGCGAAAAAGCAAAAAAAAAAGGCTCAGAATGGTCAGTGATTTGCCAGGGTCACATACAAAGCTGGCATTTGATATCAAAGTCCTTTGCTTCAAAACTTATGCAAGAAGTTAAATAATGGAATCATTGTTGGCATTTGAAGGAGCTAGGAACATTGCATGTGTACATGCAATGTACAGAAGGGTATTAAAAAGAAGAGAAGGAGCAGAGTACCAGAGCACTACCCTGGGAGAGCCAAACCCCAGCAGTGTGTGGTAGCAAGTAAACCTATGATGGAGTATGAGAATGTTTCCACCTCATACAGGAACTCAACCCTTCAACAGAGATCCACCAAACCCAGTCAGAGATTGAGGATGATTATTTGCAATATCACAATTAGGACCGTCAGAATTTGCACAGAAGGGATGGTGCCGAAAGTCAGAATGCCAGGGGAGAGCAGTGCTAACAATTGCAGCAGAAAGTGAGTGATGTGATAGTTAAAACCTCAGGGAGAATAAGAAATAAGATAAAAGCTAGAGTAAAACAATGGGCTTGAGGCTGGATTCAAGGCATGTTAGAGAAAGGGAGATGAGAGTTTTAGGAGGACAGAAGCAGGTTGGCAGCACTCTGCTATCCTCTGAGAAACAGAAATAAAATAATGATAGCAATGAAAGCAGCAGCTGCAGGAAGCCCTGGAGAGGCTACCGGGGGAGAAGGAAGTAAGCTTGGCAGGAGCTTGGCATTTTCTCTACCTGGGGGAAAACTTTGCTGGTCCTACTCTTTTCCTTGTGGGGCTTGAGGAAATAATCAGCCTTTCTGGAGATCCGTTGACTTCAGTGTCTTTGCGCTGTCACGCTTCATAATCTGCAGAGTGAGAGGCAGAAGGCCTCAACAGGCAGGACCTTGTTATAAACACAAGTTGGGCAGACAATTTTTCACTTTATGCAACTAAGAACTATGTCCTACACAGGCTTATGATTTACTACTGAGAAATTTAGATCTGGTAAGAAAACATTCTGGACTCCGTCCCTGAGTTACTTTATGATTCAAATCAACTTCCTCCTATGAGACTAATGGTGAATTAGAATATGCTTCTAAGACACCCTTAGTTCTCTAGTTTATTTCTTTGCCCTACTGAAAGAGCTCCTGCAAAAGATTGCTTGAAGCACTTACTTTAGGTTATAGACCAGGGTTTGTCCATCACTCTTTCACAGAGATGCATGGTCAAATATAGTACCCATATACTATAATATAAGCCAATGATTTGCTTCCTCGTGGTGGTTTTAACTATATTTAAGTATTCGTATATATTTATGTATAATGTGTTAATAATACCATACCTATTTTTATATATTTGGTTTGGGGCCACACCTAGTGATGCTCAGGGGGCTATTCCTAGCTCAGTGCTCAGGGGATCACTTTGGGCAGTGCTTGAATGATCTTGTGGTCTAAGAGGTTGCCTCCAGGCCTCACACAAAATTTGTCTTACAGTTCTTTAAGCTATCTCCATATTTCCTCTTTGCTAGCAATTTCTTCAACCATCTAAAAATCATAAGAGATATAAAATTAATAAGAAAATATGTGATCATGCAATTTGCTGCTACATGGGTATATCTGGAAAGTCTCATGCAGAGTGACCTTAGTCAGAAGGAGGACAGATAATGAATCTCTCTATAGGTGGGATGTAAAAATATACAGAAGGAAATAATAAGTGCCTGACAAAACAAAGAACTTATCTTCAGAAGAAATCTTACCAGGACATGGTGATAAAGAGGAATAGGATGGGGGAGGCGCCCTTGAGCAGTGGGGAAGGGAAACAGCCACCTGGTGGAGGTGGAGGCTGGAATGCCCTGTGCGTGAAACCTTAACATTAGCAGTTTGGGAAATCACAGTACCTAAAACAGATTATAAAATCTATTTGTAAAAACATTATTACCCCTAAAAACACTAAAGCTCTATGTATTAGTAGCCCATTTATAGGGATCCATTGGGAGCTCACTTATTACACAGATTTATACTTCTGAATGAACACTAAAATCAACAAAGAAGACTTTTTAAATAATAAGAGCAGTCTCACACCTCTCCAGAGTAGCTGGCGGTAGGTGCTTATCTTCATGGCATGGAAGCAGGAACTATGCTTGATGAAGCCAGGTAGAGTGTTTATACTTGAAAAGCACACAACAAACATGTGCTGAATGGATGGTTGACTATATACTCTGGATATAATCGCCAGGGATAGTCCTAGGGCAGGTGTAGAGCTGGTTTATGTGGCGGGAGATAGTCTTAGAGCAGGCGTAGAGCGGGTTTATGGGGCAGGGGAGAGAGCTGCATGGTAGAAAGCAGGCCTAGCATGCACAAGACCCTGAGTTTGACCCCCAGAACCATCTGCACCCTGCCCCATCTCAGCACCACCAAGTGGGGCTTTTGCAGTCCTGAAAGTAAACCTAAGCATGAGGATTCATACTGCAAGAGGAGGTCCTGAATTCCCCAAGTACTGCTGGAGAGGACCCCTATAAAAATAAAAAGCAGGGGCTAGAGAGATAATACAGAGATAAGGTGCCATCCTTCCACCAGACAACCCTAGTTCAATCCCCAGGCACTGCCAGAGCATCCCCTGATCATAGAGCCTGAAGTGATGCCTAAGCATCACTGAGTACTCTCTGACCCTAAAAATAAATAAAATAGGCATGATTCTCAGGCCCATGTTCTCCCTTGAACATATGTCTCGCTTGCCTGTCTTGATGTTTCTTGGCTTGCCTATTTCCACTTTGGAGAAGCCTGAGTTCTCTCCTAAATACATACTTCTCTTTTTCCCTCTCCACTCTGTAAGTGAATTTTGGTAGACTTTCTTGTTTCCCATTTCATCTCCTCCTGGGATTCTTTCCTGTGGGAAAGGCAACAAACTCACAAAGCCGGTGCAGAGGTTAAGACTGATCTGGTCTAGACCATATGTCATTTGGGGCCAGAGCAATAGCCCAGCGGGTAGGCCATTTGCCTTGCACGCGGCCGGCCTGTCCCGGCCCAGGTTCAATCCCCGGCATCCCATATGGTCCCCTGAGCACCGCTGGCAACACCAGTGACAGAAAGCACTTTACATGTCCCTTTGTATAAGCTTAAAAACTTTTTATTTATCTTTGATCATTTTGCACAGAAGTACAAAAGTTGCTAAGGTTACACCTTTATTTGTAAAATAGTCAGATTCTTAAGTGAAGTTCATTTTTGGCCTGCATCAATTTCATAGAGCTCAATTATCTTACGTTAGCTTGAACTAGAGTTCCACAACACTTCCAGACAGTGCAGGCTCTGAAACCCAAGAATTACAGCTGTAGAAAACATTCATTTTTTCAAAAAATGTCTAGACTGAGAATTTCTATTTCCTTATAGGCCCAGTAGTAAATTTGAAAATTTACAGTTTACTTGTCATTAACAAAGTTACATGTAGATAAACACCTAGACTTTTCAGATTGTTGGGTTACATACCATTCATCTCTAGTAATAACGTAGCTTGTCCTGTTTATGGACTGGCTAACCTGGGTCCATACCTGAGAATATCTACTTGATTCCAAGCTGGTTCTAACATTCCAGTATTCCACATTCAGACAGATGAATTAAGTATAAACACAGTTACAGAGATGGCTGTAACACACACACACACACACACACAGAGTTGATCGATACTTTTATTCTACAGATGTTTTCTGATTTTCTTTGACTCATCAAGAGAAACAGGGAAGAAAATGAAGTGGGGCTGAGAAAGGAAGGGATAGACCCTAGGGCAAAAATAGCCCTGTAAACAGATTGGGATGTAGCCCAATTTCCTAAGTCTCACCACAGACTCTGTTTCCAGTCTGTTTTACATGGAAGCGGGTCAAGAAAGTGCTTGAATGGTATCAAGCCAACAAACTAAACTATGGACAATTTGTTAAAAATCTAAGACAGTGAGTTGTTGCCATCTTTAGCTCTCCTGGTTCTGCAGGAGGGGAATTAACATTTTCTGCATGTCAATGTATAACATAGACATGTAGAAAACAATTATGGACATCAATTCCATGACCTGAAGAATGGTTTTAGGCTCTTCCTGTCCCTGGAGCAAGCAGATGCCCTTGGGCTACACTTGCTTGTGAAAGGACGCATGGAGATGTTACTGGTGCCCGCTCGAGCAAATCGATGAACAACGGGGAGACAGTGACAGTAACAGTGACACGTATAACATAGATACAGAGTTTCCTATGGATAGCCAGGGAGGGGGCTGTCCAAGTGACTGTGCCCGAGGATAATAAAGTCTTTTAAATCAACTAATTTTTCCGTCTCTAGAGATCACTGCTGAAGAGGGCAGTCTGGTTGAATTACTTCATTCTCTTTTTCCCCCAATGAATCAGCATTTTCCATTACCCTGCTACTTTTTTTAATGTTTGAAACATTATTTAAACAATCGTTTAAAAAGTTATTCATAGTAATACCAACCTCACCACCAGTGTGGCTTGGCTCAATCTCTGGCACTATGTGTTTCCTAGCACCACTGGCCCTGATGGGTGGAACAGTCCTCTGCAGGCTAAAGAGCAGGACTTGGGGCTCCTCTGAAATGTGTCACAAATGTTCCTGGAGTTCAAGGGATGTCAGGAAAGTCATTAAAACTGGAGCTAAGGTGCAGGTCTCTAGGAATGTATTTGAGCCAGAGGCATGTGTGCTATCAGTATCTTTCCCAAACACCCTTGAAGAGATTATTTAGCAATTGAGGCTTAGCTCTTCATACTTTTGCATCCTTATTAGCAGCATACACAGAGGGTGAGAAAAATGCTAAGTCGGTGTCCCTAACACTCTTCTCAGAATGACCTTTCCCCACCCCCACCCCACCCCCTACGAGACAGATTCTCAGTCCCTCTGACTAAGCTTCCCAGTGATGGGTTTTCCATTTTGGAGTGGGGACTCTACCCCCCATGATCTGCTGCAAGGAATTCTTAATGTTCAAGAGTGGGGGTGTCACCCCATACCCCAGACCTGGAAACCCCTAAGTTTCATGGGGACTTTAACCTCAGCCTTAGCACTGCCAGAGATTCAAGGAGATTCCTTGTATTGGAAGTCTCCATTGATGATTTCTGCCCTCAACCTCAGTTTTTCCTGGGAGCCACATAGTTTCTGACAAACCGGGATAGTGCCTAGCCAATAACCTCAAACACATGCCTTCCCAATGGGATCCCTACCCCCAAACTCACAAGAGTGTCATTTATAGTCGGCATCTCCACTACGGACACTGCACCCCAGTGCATCCCTGGTGAGACCTGGCTCATTCCAGCAGAACTTGATCTTTCCGTGTGTAGAGACTAGGTCCTAAATCTGTGGCTTTACACAGCCCTGTCTCTAGTTGCTGGGAGAGACATCTGCTCTGCGTCACTGTCTAATGCCGCATCTTTTTTTTTTTAATAAGTCTGTTTATTTCTGTTCACTAGAATTTTGCTGCCTATGTTTATATTCTGTTGAGGACTAGGCCTGTATTCTGGCCGCAGATAAGCACAATAATCACTGTCACTGTATCACTGTCTTCCCCTTCATCATCGATTTGCTCGAGTGGGCACCAGTAACATCTCCATGTGTCCTGTCACATGCTAGTGTAGCCCAAGGGCATCTGCTCGCTCCAGGAACATAAAGAGCCTCAAACCATCCATCAGGTCATGGGGAAAGGTCTATAAGTGTTACTGGTATTTGGCATATCAAATACGACACAGGTAGCTATTAAATAAATAATAATTTTGAATAAACCCCAGCTCATTTCTTAAAGTCCTTCACGCTACATGAATTTTCCATGATTTCTTCCTTCATTGTTTCATCCCAGTATCTTACTCTATTTTTCTTATTTTCCTTCCAAACAATGGGTGCATGTTTTAAAATGGTGTATAAAAATACGCTCTACAACTTGAGACCCAAAGTCCATTCTTTAATTCAGAGGCTTCCTCTGCACTCTTTTAAGTTGAAGCTCTACCCCTAACTGAGGGGCCGGCGCCCATTTGAGGAGCAAATACAATTGCCCACTTTCCCTTCTCCCTGATCACGGTGAGTTCTGTAATCAGAGGTTTGAGGCTGGTGTTAGCATACCTTCAGTAGCTATTATTTGATTGAGATTACAGTTTTTCATTAATTTCACTGCCAGTTAAATATGTATGGGAGTACCTGTTTCCATTTCCTTTCTTCACCAACCACTTTCTTGGTCATTAATGAAGATTTAAGATGCTATCATTTCAAAGGTGCTGTCATTGCTTATGTGTGTATATTGGCTCCTCTGGCCTCAAATTTATAGTCTGCCACCAATACTGATCAAAAATCAGACTTTTTACACAATGTGTAAGAGAAGAGAGAGAGAGAGAGAGAGAGAGAGAGAGAGAGAGAGGGAGAGAGAGAATGCCTACTGTAGAGAGAGGCTGGCTGGCGGAGAGGGGAGGGAATCAGGGGATATTGTTGGTGGGAAATGTGTACTGGTGGAGGGGTGAATTCTGAAACACTGTATGACTGAAACCCAATCATGTATAGATTTGTAATTGTATTGTTCATGGTAGTATAATAAAATTTAAAAAAAAAAAAGAATATACTGATATATTATTACAGAGTATATATTTTGTTATCGGTTGTCTTATACTTTACATCCATTAAATGTGGTGTGCTACTCAGTAAAACTGAAAAAAAAATCTTAAAAAAAGACCTTAAGACCTCGTCACAAATTCAACTTAATAAAAATATTCAAAGAAAAACCCTTTTTTCTAAACATTTATGCAATTTCTTTTATATTCAAAAATATACATTTTGAGTCTTTTGTTGGGATATTACTTTGTTACAGGAGTATGAGCTTTCATTTATTGGGAATTCACACCTTCTGGTACATTTTTATTGTGTAGAAAAGAATTTCTGAATTTATTTCTGTGTTCTGTTCTTTGGCATATGTGGAGGTGATGTTGCAAGGAGCTACACAACTACTGAGAATGGACAGGGCGATTCTCACAGAATATTGTTGGTATCTCCATGTTAAATCCAGTAGCTCTTCTCATACATCCATGTCAAAGCTATAGTTTTCAGAAACTTCTGCAGAAGGACTTAAACAGATTTATGCTGTGCCACCAAAATGTGTGTTCATTTTTCTACACCTCCACACCTGGCAGTGTTTCAGCCCAACATTTGCTACAGTATTTTCAGTTCATCTTGTTTATTTTCTGCTTTATTTTCCCCCTGATGTACATTTTAAGTGGTAAGCCAAAGTTATCTCTCCCTGTGTATGTGGCTAATGCTTCGCCCTGCTCTGAACTCATGCTCTCCTTCATTAAAATACACGTAAAATTTCAAGTTTAGAAATCTTCATTCCAGAATCAGCTTTGTGTGGTTCCTATCCAGAATAACTTGTTATATTTTTGATGCATAGTACAAAATTGCAATGGCATATTGATATGACTCTATTGATATAAAATTTTTTCCTTTGAGAAGATTCCAGAATATTCAGAATATTGATGAACTGTCAGTATTTCAGTGGAAATAGGAAATGAACACTTCCAGGTGCCTTGTTAAAGGACTTGCGTGTCCAAAGAGTCTAGAATTTAAATGAGATGGTCTATATAAATGGTTTTCTCAAAGCAGGTTTTCAGACCAGGAGCATCAGCATCACTTGAAAAATTATCTATAAATACAAACTCTTAGGCTCTTTCTCAACTTTCTGAACCAGAGCTTGGAAATTCCAGAGGTAGGGTCTGGTAATTTGTTTTTTAATGAGATTAAATACAGACCCACATTCAAACACACCATTGTTCTGATGCATGCTATGGTATCTGTACTAGTGGTTTATATTTAAATAGTTTCTCAACTGCTACCTTGGTTTGTGACTTTGAAGCATATACTTTCTTGCTTTTCTTTTCTGTAAACTGGCTGTTCAATATAGATAAGACAGCACTACTGATGAATCAAATGTCCAACTGGAAAGATGTGCTGGACTTCCCCTTTTTAACAGATGCTTCAATATTTACAAGTGAATCTTTTCATATTTCCTTGCACTTGGGGTTCATTATGTGAGTTTTCTGAACCCATTACAATGGGTGAAAAGGCGTAATTTCCCCAAACTGGGAACCTTCTGAATTCAGAATTTAAAAGCACTTTAATGTCTTTTTGTGCTCAGCTTAGCCTTCAGTAAAATTCAAAACCATGGGAAAAACCTACACTCACCATTCTGTAATGTTTAATTATACACTGTACTCTCCTCATATCACAGGATTATTATGAGGGTCAAATGGAAACATAATTAAGAAAATACTTTGAAAGCTATAAAATATTACAAAGATACTAGTTTTCATTGCTAAAACAAGTAGGAAAATTATCTGTTTAAGCTTTCTCTTACGGTAGTCAGGCCTCTTTATTACCAGGGCGAACTCTTTATCAGTACCTCATAGTCCTCAAGTGTGATTTCGGGGATGTTAGAAGCCGATGCTTACTGAAATCAAAGGAAGTTATGTAGGGCCTCAGGATGGGAATAAGAAAGCTGAGACCTTTGTCTCTCCTCCTGCAGCTGTTGTCTCTGTCTTGGTTTTCCATCTTAGACCAGCTTGTCACCACAGACAGGGAACAGGTCTGTAGGCTGTTGGCATATCTCCCACTGGACATCAGTTGTTCCAACAATTCTACCATTCTGTTCCCTTCCTGAAGCAGAAGATGGCATCTTCCTCTTGCTTTCTTGTTAATCTCAGGGAAAAACTCTGATTGGCCCCGGATATGTGGCAGGTTCAGGCCATGTGATAGTTGGCAGCTCATGGAATGCATAGTGTGATGCTGGAAAAGTCGTGGTAGAGTTTTTCAGGGCACCTGAATACCAGCTATTTAGCTAATAAGCACCTCCACTGGAATAATCTGCTCTTGTGGCGGGTGAGAGTGGATGCCTTTGCTGTTTCCTGTGCTTCTGTGTATGGGAAAGGACTAACATTTCACTCGTAAGAGCAGTATAAAGAAAAGCAGTCATAAATAAGGGGTTCATGGCCCCTTCCCCCACAATTTTATCTGATGAGTAACTAGCCCATTATTTGTTAATGAACAAAATCTAAACTAAGAATGGAGCCCACAACACTTTAAGGAGTGAGGACATGTCTTTGCTTTTGAGGATCTCACCATCCACAGAGTTGAGCAATCACCCATAGTTCTAAAAAGCTTTCCAGGCAGCCCAGGGCTATTTTCACTGAAGAAAAGATAAATGAATAACTTACCTTTTTGCTATGCCTATATTATAGCTGCAAAGCTTCTCTCTGAAATGTTGACAATAATCAAATATGCCTACGCTATTGAATACAGTAATGTTTTACTAGTATTCAGTTTTTATTCCTTAGATCGAAAACACCTAGCATTTCTTCCAAACTTGATATAACAGGAGGAATACGGCGGCTTAAAACAACACACATGTAAACCAGCAGCATAGTGTAAATTTGTAGCTGAGAGATGCAAAATTTAAAGAGTCAAGTACTCCCTAAGAGCCATGGTGGCAACTACTTATGAATTTATATGTTGGTACAGATTAAAGTAATTACTGAGACTAGCTCAGGGAAGCCCAACATAATCCCCACTCTTAAAACAAGCTATAGATTGCAATTTTGTCTTGAAAGCCCTGCTTAGACTGGTACTTCTTATCAATAATTTTGAAAATCGTATTTCCACTGAGAAATTATAAAAGAAATAACTGCCATTCAATTTCTTTATGCTATTCATTCTTTCAGAGTCGGCAAACATAAAAAAGTCAGCAGGTGGAGCTCCTATTCCCTCGGCAGGTCTGATAGAAGTCCTTCTCTTGAAAGAACTTTCAATTACAGACTGTCTCTCTGGCAGCCTGTTCTGGGCTCCTACAGACAGTATCAGAATAATACATGAAAATGCAAGACTATGAAACATTATAGTGTGCTGCTTTAGGTGAGAAAGAGAGAGAAAGAAGAGGCAGAAATCTTTCATTTTAGTTTATTAAAATAGTATTTTTTTACTATTTCCCTTATTTTTGCATTTCTTTTCAATTAACAAAGAAAGTGGCACCCTTCAAGAGAGAGACCAGCAGATATACTGATTCATTTGTTGCCGGGAACACTTTACACCACTGCTCCCTCCCTTGCTTGTGTCAGTTTTGGTTTGACAATGTGGTACTTCTTTACCACCCAGTTTAGCAACCCATCAGAGGAAAGGATTGTATGCCAACAGAAGAAGGAAAAAATATTATAATGTGCTTTGGACGATTTTCCTAAATTCCAGTGTGTGTATGTGTGTGTGTGTGTGTGTGTGTGTGTGTGTGTGTATGTGGGGAGAATAAGTCAATTCACAAAAATGAGTGTCATTTCTGCTAATCCCTAAGTCTGATAACATCTCTAAAATTTTCATGAGAAGGTATGATTGCCGTTTTGCAGCAGCCAATTACTGTAAAATTGTCCTTTTAATTCACTCCATTTTATATGCACATAATTCCTTTCATGTGAAGCCTCCTTAATGTCTTGTTCAATTTGCTGTTTCTAAAGGAAGAGTGAGAAACTGAGTGATCACATACATTTCATATAAGGACCTGGCACGTGGCATCATGTGACAGCAGATGGCATGTGAATGCCTTTGTGAGAAAATATGGCCCCTGTTAAGTAGGCTGTGAATGTGCAAGGTTGTGTGTGTCTTTTCAGATTGTCATTCAGTCACCCCGGCATCTGCAGGAAGAGTAAACAGCATCTCGTTCACTTTCATCGCGAAAGCTAATGTGAATGACTGCACGAAAGTCATGGAGCTGCTGGTACACGTGGCTTATTGCCGTGTGATCAAATGCTCAGACCAGAGCTAATAGCATCCACTCTGCAGGGGCGCTGAGCCTGGACACAGCACAGACCTTCAGAAATGATCAGGAAACCACAAACAACTGAAATCTCGGGGGTCTCAAGAGAAGAAGCAGAGAAGAATATAATGTTCTCAGTTTAGCATTAATGCTCCTCTTTGCCTGTTCCCTCCCCTGGTCCCCCATCAGGGCAAAGGAGAGGGTACCATGCTCTTCAAAAAGTGTTTCGTATCTGAAGGCTTTAAACCCTTTTGCACACTCTGAAAATTTTATGGTTCTTCTCTTGATTCACACCGGGGAGGAGCTAAATTTTGCTCTGCAATACACATCCAAGGCAGCATGCTAATGAGAATTATTATTAAGCAATGTAGAGTTGGCACCAGACTCCTGCAATCTGCTCAGTGGCAGAAGCAGGAAGGGCAGGAGACATCGAGTCAGAAAAGCAGCTTTACTGAATGCTCTTCTGGACCTGATTAGTTTTGGTCACTTACAACACCAGGCGAAGCCAAGTATAATTGTAAGCTTTCACATTCATGTCACACGGGTTCCCACTGCAATAGATCTTCTCTTAGAGTCCTTGAGAGTATACCGTTGCTTTAAAAACATTTCTCTCAAGTAACACAAAATAAGAGTTGCTTTTTTGTTGTTGATTTGTGTATGTTCAATAATCAGGGAACCAGAAAGACCAATTTTCTATGTATCTGGGAACTTTTTTTTTGTCCCCAATTTAGTATCCCTTCTAAATAGAACTGTCTCAGACTGATAATTAAGAAATATATCTCAAATCTCCTCCTGGCATAATTTTTATGGTCATCTGTGATGTTTTGGTCAGATGAGAGGAACTGAGCCACCAATCAATTTCAGACAAAATATTCTCAAATTATGAATGATCTTTCAGATGGTTTAGCTAAAATCTCTTTTGCGAAAACAGAACATAAATCGAAATATTTGGAAATATGCCAAAGACTAACATGTTAGTATATTTTCATATTGTGTTAATTTCTTATTGATGGCAGTTTAACTAGATTGTGCTGAGATGTGATAATCTGAAGATTTAAGGCAAAAAATCATTCATACCTGTTTCCCTGAGTACTTGATCCATAGGTTCACATAGGTGATAGCCATTTGGACGTGCCTTAGGTGCCTCAAACACAGTATGTTCCAAATTACATATACCGTGTCTGAAGCTTCCAAGATGGTATCTCTTTCCTTTTCTTCAGATGCTCTCTCAGTTAAGAGATTTGAAAATCAAGTATGGCTTCTCCACCATTTCCTTCAACATCTAGTAATTACCTTCTGAAGATTTCACCCCTTTACTCTCAATCACTTTAGTGAGGAACTGCAGCAGAGCCTGGCAAGCTATCCATGGTGTATTCAATATGCCAAAAACAGTAACAATAATGGACCTCATTCCCAATGAATGGACACGTTACTGGCGCCTGCTCGAGCAAATCAGTGAACAATGGGAACACAAATGACACTCTCAATCACTATCTTTTGCTTAGATATTTTCCTTATTTCTTCTCTGGACCATAGCAATGACTTCTTGTTTCACATAACTAGCTGTTCTCCACTTGCACCAGTGTGATCTTTTCCTAACTACAGTTTAGATCATGTTCTTTCTTGATTGAAGCTGGCTAATAACACCACTTTACGTTAATTCTTAGCATGGCATCAAGTCTCTCCCAGATCTGATGCCAACAGGGCCAGAATCATTTCTAGCCAGATTCCTGAGTACACCACACACCTAAACCAAACTTACATGTTGGCGTTTCTGCGAAGGGTGACATGAGCATAGACAACTTCTTGTCTCAGCATCTCTGTTCTCATTACTTCCTATGTCCTGGCTACTTTCTTTTGTCAGTCTGCCACCCTTATCTTTCAAAGATAAGCTGCTTCCTTTCCTTAGTAAAGATTTTTCTAATCTTTCTGGCTCTCCTGACTCAGCTTTCTTCTTCCTGTCCCTGTCTCTCTATTTCTCTGCCTATCACTGTCACTGTTTACCTGTTCATCATCAATTTGCTCAAATGGGCACCAGTAACACCCCATATGTCCTGTCTCATGCTAGTAGAGCCCAAGGGCATCTGCTTGCAACAGGAACATAAAGAGTCTCAAACCATTCCATCAGGTCATGGGAATGAGGTCTATAATTGTTACTGGTATTTGGCATATCAAATACGACACGGGTAGCTTGCCAGGCTCTGCCTAAATAATATTATATGATATGCTATATATAATATAATTCCTTGCTCTTTATGTACATATACTCTTTTTTTACACTGCTGACAAATTGTTAAAATTTTATTTAAGGGCTGGAAAGATAGTACAGGATGTAAGCTACTTGCCTGCCATGCAGCCAGTCTAGGCTTAATACCTAGCACTACCTGTAGTTCCTGAGCACTGCCAAGAATCACTCCTGAGCACAGAACTAGGAATAGCCCCTTAGAACCTCTGAGCTATCCAGACCCTGCCTCCCCCAACATTTAAAAAATCATAATAATAAAATACTTATTATTAGAACCTATGTAATTCAGCTCAGGTGGCTTTATGTGATCAATCGTTTTTCATTTTGTAATTATGAACTCAGTCTATTGATTGTGTGCAAAGCTTATGAAAAAATAACTTCCTTAGGACTTCTAGTTGCCTTAGTTTCCATAACTATACTGTTTATGTGTTCTTTTTTAAAACTGTATTTAAACACCGTAATTTACAAAGTTTTCACAATACCTTTGTTAAGAAAGATTCAATCGTTCAACATCTATCCTACCACCCTGTGCCCCTCCACCACCAGAGACCCTCATTTCCCACCCACTCCATTCCCATGCCTGCTACCTTAGCTGGCACTAATTATATTGACCATTGAAGCTCCTATAAGGGGAATGGTATTGATAAAGTCATGACTTTTGCCAGGTTTTTGGCAAATCTGGATGATTTCTGTTGCTGCATTCACTTTGTGAGTTTCTAGAATGTAGTAGGTTTGTGCTTGTTCAGTTGTTCTTTTAGAGCAACTTTTAGTCAAATTTGGAAAATGCCAAAATTTAAAAAACCATAATCAATTAAACTTAGTAAAGCTAAGTTTATAGAAATCATTGTTATTTTATTATTTTGATGCAAAATATCAGGACTATTTAAGAGTAAAACTGTTCAACAAAGTCCTCATATAAAAAAACAACAACCCAGGGTCACCAACAGTACCAGGACAGAAGTTCTTTTCTACCCCTCCGAGGCTGCTGGGGGAGCGGATGAAAACTCACGAGTCCAGCACAGTTCCAAAAAGGCTTTTTAATAGTACAAAAAAAAGCTCTACCACGGCAATCCAATATAGTGGAAGACTTTGGCTCTGGTCAGAACTTAGACCATACATGAGGGGCCCAAATCTCTTACCAAAGAGAATCCTAGAGAGAGAGAGAGAGAGAGAGAGAGTTCTACCAGAAGAGGTCCCAAAGAGGATCTCACCCGGAGAGAATCCTACTAAAATAAGGGAGAGTACCTCAAGTCAGTCCCCTTAGATACACCAAATTAATCCTAACTTCAGGGAGCATCTTGTTAACAAAGAACTCTAAACAGCTTCTAGATAGTAGAAGAGTGTAGAAAGGTGGTGCCACACCCTATTATAGGTATAAATGAAGTAGTATACCAGGACTAATCCCTTCTTCTGAGATTATTTCTTATGTAAACATGGGAAAGAGGGGGCTGGTATAAAACCACTTGTATCACTTGTTTTCCCATTGTTCATTGATTTGTTCAAGCAGGCACCAATAGCGTCTCCATTCATTGGGAATGAGGTCCATTATTGTTATTGTTTTGGCATATAGAATACACCACAGGTAGCTTGCCAGGCTCTGCCGTGGCTCTGGGTTCATCCCAGGGACCCAGTCTTTTTCTATGTTAGACCAGCAACCATCCAGGACCCACAGGGCGGAGCCCTGGGTGTAGACAAGCCTATCTCCTGTCTGCCACCTGCCGATGTAGCCAGGCACCACAGCCACACCTGCAACATCTCAAGGGCAGGTGGCAGGAGGTATAAAATAATACATCTTAATTTCATGGGCTTCATTTAATCTATATATACCCACAAGATCCTTCTTATTTATTATCTGTACCACAGTGATTCCAGATATCTTGTTCTCTGTATGCTGAAAGGGTCACACTCACCTGCTTGAGGGAAAACTAGTATGATCCCTTCCTATAATCTTAAATAATAGTCTCAATGTGGCCAGGATGGTAGTCTCGTAGTGAATTCTGTCCCTCTCTGGGTGCAGTGGGTAAAGAAGGGCTGTGAGGGGCTGGGTGATAGCCCAGCAGGTAGGGCGTTTGGCTTGCATGCGGCCAGCCCATGCTAGCCTGGGTTCTATCCTGGCATCCCATATGGTCCCGAGCACTGCCATGAGTAATTCCTGAGTGCAGAGCCAGGAGAAACCTCTGAGCATCGCCAGGGTGAGACCCAAAAAAGCAAAATAAATAAATAAATAGATAGATAGATAGATAGATAGATAGATAAATAAATAAATGAAAATAAAAAATAAAGAGGAGCTGTGCCCAATCTAGAAAATGTAGACTTCTTATTAAATGTATAATAAGTCAGAAATTACTCATGCAGAGTCAGGTCACTTCTGTAACTTGCCACACCCTCCCTCAGTGTTTACATAGAAGTGAGATCTCATTAGTATGAACCTGGCTTAGAATATATACATAGATGAAGCTGTGAGGTGGATAAAAGCAAAGCTCCCAAGCTAGCTAGGCCTGTCATCCAACAACTCTCCTTTTTTGTTTACAAAAATATAAAAAATACAAGTATTCTAAGTAATACATACAGAGGAGTGATACAGAAAAGGAACAATTCCAATCACAATATAATAGCATATGTTGTCCCAATGTACTAAATCATTTTTTAACACAGAGTAAAGTTCTTAGTATAATGTCTCTGGTGGTTTTGTCATAACTGACTCCAACCTGTATTGCCCTAAATTAGTGAGAGTCAGTTTCCCATGTCTTACATGAAGTCACATGTCTGGAACAAGGTCCTGAAGAACTGATTCTGGAACAGCAACATCAGTGAAAATGGGAATGAGTCTCAGGAGAGCAATTATCAGGAGTTCGATGAATTATCAGGAATACTAGAACAGGAATCTGGAACACTGGAACAGGCGTCTGGAGCACAGGACTGGTATCTGGAGCACTGGAACAGAAGACTGGAATACTGGAACAGGTATCTGGAACATTGGCATGTGCATCTGGAGCACTGGAATGGGTTCTGGAACGCTGGAACAAATGTCTTGCGTGCATCATCACTAAAAGGAACATTGGCACTAGAAACTATGCCTGTAACTCAATCTTAAATGAGACAAAAACACTTTTCATAGTCACAGATAGAGATCATCAGGGGTTTGGCAGGAATCCAAGTCTGGAATGGAGAGAAGAACATAAAGAAGCTCCAATGCAAGTGGAGCAGTGTTCATCTTTTTAGTATGAACCCTGGCTTAAGAATATGTAAATAGATGAAGCAGTGAGAGAAGTATGAGAATTGATGAATCCAAAATTGATGAGTCTAGTAGGTCAGCGATGGAGCTTATGAATCCAGCAGAGGTTTGTAGTGGTCATAAATTGAGAAGGTAGTAGTTTAGATATAACATTAATCACAAACATAATGGTGGCCACCACAAAGCACATACACACACATTTGATCAATTAGTATATTACAGCTGTATATATGACCCATCTAGGGTGAAAAATGGTAATGAATCAAGCACTTCATGAATATAAAGCCGGCAAATATGATGGTGAGAAAGTGTCCATTCCTGTGAATAAAAACATTAGAGAAAAATGTTTTCATTGATTTAGCAAACCTTTTTGTAATGAGCACTATGGTGAGAGTCCATATTTTTAAGTACCATAGAAGGAATCTGGAGCAACCAAGTTCTTTTCCTGTAAAATTTTTTAAAATATCTATAAACAAAAATATTAGAAAACTCATTAATTGTTAAACCAGTTTTGACATAGAACACTATATCCAGATACACGGGGCAGAGCTGCTACCAGCTCTCCCTGTGCTCAGCTGATCATGAGGCACCTGGGAGGGAAGGCAGGTTCTAGCCTTGGCCCGCCATCCCAATAGAGCCTTACAAGAAGCAAGAGGAACCCCCACATCATGAGGGCAGTCGTTTTCAATATCTGGATTCCACAGCTCATCAGAGCTCCACCCAAGAAGAAAAGCTGATCTTTCCCAGTTGTGGTTCATCAGTAAATGCATGACATGAGAGCCTATTACTGAGAGTATACCACCCATACGGCAGAGCCTGGGAAGCTACCTGTGTCATATTTGATATGCCAAAAACCAGTAACAATTATAGACCTCATTCCCATGACCTAAAGGAATGGATTGAGGCTGTTCCTGAATGAGCGATGCCCTGGGCTACACTAGCACAGGACAGGATATATGAAGATGTTACTGGTGCCTACTCAAGCAAATCAATGAACAACAGGAAGACAAGTGATACAAGTGAATAATAAAATAAAAATGTTAAACCTTCTATCATCCCCATTTACCTAACATATTTAAAGTCAAATCCATATCAGTTCATTATTTGCAACCTAATCCAAAACTGGACAAAGGGTTTCCCCCTAGGATGCAAGTACTACACCTCATGATTATACTGTAATCACTTTTTGTATGACTTTTACCAATCTTCAGTTTGGAGATAAAAGGAAACCCAAAGTGATAGTCGTTTAAAGATAGTTTGTTTTTCCCTCTAAAAATCTGGTGGGAAGGCAAATAGGACCAGGTATGTTACCTCTTCTCTATAAAATTCTCAGAGATGTGACATCTTCTTTGGCAGTGCTCTGCCATGTCCAAGAGTACTTTTGCTCTATGATCACTTAGGCTTCAGCCTTTACATCTATGTTCCAGGCAGTTCTTATTTCCTTTTATGGTTACAGAGAATTCTACTAAATGAACAGAACAGAATAAGCTAAAACAATATTCTGTGGTGAATAGTTAATACCTCCCTTTTATATAAAGTGATCTTTTTTTTGAAGTCAATTTTCCTTGTAATTTCAGGTAATCATTTTTTCAGTATCTGTAACATTACAAATTAAGCATTAAGATACTGTACATTAAATATTATCCATATTGTCACTTGTCACTTGTCTTCCCGTTAATCATAGATTTGCTTGAGCGGGCGACAATGCGTCTCTATTTGTTAGGAATGAGGTCCCTTATTGTTACTGTTTTGGCATATCGAATACAACATGGGTAGCTTGTCAGGCTCTGCCATGGCTCTGGGTTCATCCCAGAGGGCCCAGTCTTTTCTATGATCCATATTAATTATAGTAAAGGAATATTTAACAATAAGGAACAATTATGTATATTAGTTTATTCACTTATTGCAATAACCACCTGAGTTAGTTTTTTAATATTTTTCCCATTTGGCACATCAAAACACAAGGTTTTGAAAGTTATGTAGCACATTCAAATCACCCAACTCAGATATTTAATTCTAATTTGGTCTATACACCTTTTTACTTAATATTCTTTATTTAATCAAATCTTTTTAAATATAAAGTTATTATAAAGGAAAAACTTTACTTGGCTCTCAAGAATAGAAATGCTTCCATAATTTTTAATAGAAACATTTTAATACTCATATTTTGTGCCTATTAGGGAGCAAAGGCAACCAATAACTCTACTAATGTTTTTTATTTGTGTTTGTTTTTGTTTTGGGGCCACACCGCTATGGTTTAGTGCTTACTGCTAGCACTATGCAGAGGGATCATTCCTGGTCAGCTCTGGGGTCTGTATGGTGTACCGGGAATCTAACCTGGTTGACCGGTGCAAGGCAAGCATCCTGTCCTCTGTGCTATCGTTACACCCTCACCTCTGATAATACTAAGTTTGAATCACATAGGTAAATATGAAATGAAAATGAAACAAAAATTAAACTGGATGTCACATGACCAATGGCAACAGGGAACTTACATGGACTCAACAAAAAATCTAATTTATTGCAATTTTATTTTTCTAGAAATAGAAAAGCTTCACGACTATTTTGTTTTACAGGAATAACAAAACAGCTTAACAAATTATTTCATCTTTGCCACTATATGAATGGAGCTAATGGGGGGTTATACTGAGGAAAATCAGTAATTCCAAAACCTTATTTGTATCTCTGTCTCGGTGCTTAACCAATTTTAAAATTTCCTTTATTTGTCATTATGAGTCACTTTCACTATGAAATTCCTGATCAAGGTCTAAGTCTTATTGGGGCCATACCTGGTGGAACTCAGAGGATTATGTGGTGCCTGGAATCTAAGTGAGGTTGGTCACATGCTAGGCAAACACCTTTAACCCCCTGTACCATCTTTTAGGACTCCAAAGTCTTTTAAATCTCAACACAAAATTACCTGACATTATGTATTTATTGAGTGAATGAAGAATTCCTTGAATCTAATGACCTGATGAGAAGACTGTGATTCTGAGGGGGAAAAATAGTTTCCCTGACTTCCTAACTAGCTTTACACTATATGAAGTTGTCCTAACACTGGAACTAAATTTTCCCCCCCATAAACAATAGCATGAAAGTAACTAACAATAGGAAAAATAGTTAATTTATTGCTTGTCTAGTTTTTAAAATAACAGATGACTGGATAAACTACGGTACATATACACAATAGAACACTACTCAGCTCTGAGATGAGACCAGGCAATTTGCTGCTTTCTGGATGAATTTGGAGTTTGCAGAGTATCATGCTGAGTGGAATCAGCCAGAAGGACAAACACAGAATATGTGGGATATAAAGAAGCATAGTTAAGAAGTCGATTTGGAGATGACTGCTAGACTAGAGCCGTTACCGACCGGATCCCACGGGCGTCAAAAGATCACGTGACGGCCCACCTACAAGATGGTCAGACTTCTTTGTCCAAGACTCTGAACTAACAATTTGAGGCTCTTCGTATTCCTGAAGCGAGCAGATGCCATTGAGCTACACTGGCACGTGATAGGGTCAAATGGAAATGTAACTGGTGCCTGCTCGAGGCAAATCAATGAATAACTGGATGTCAAGTGATCAAGTGATAGTAACAGAGTAAGAAATGGCACAAAGCAACAGAATCTGCGAACTGACTTCTAGAACTGCCCTTATGGTGATGTGAGATACAATATGGTGGGTGTGGAGGTGCTGTGTGGGATTTTGGGGTGGGATAGTAGTGGAGGGTTGTGATGGAGGTGGTAGTGGTGGCAGTTTAAGGAGTGGTCACTGAGACAACAGTGGAGGAAACTCGACACTCTGGTTGGGTGTGGTATTGCTGTACTTTTTACACATGAAACCCTATCATTCATAGGATTTTTGTATTTTGACATTATCTTGACAAAGAGTATGGAGGCAAGCACTTAATTTGCATGCAGCTGATTCTGTTCAAATTCCTGTTCAAATTTACATTATCGGAGTAGAGGAATGACATAGCTCTATATACCCAAGATGCAGAGGCAGTAACAATGAAAGCAGGAGATCCAACCCACAACAGTTGAACATAATGTGCTGTCATAGAGGCAAGCCGGGGGTAAAAGGAGGCGAGAGGGAACTTGGGGATACTAGTTGAGGGAAGTTGACACTGGTGGTAGGGTTGGTGTTGAAATATGGCGTGCTTAAAACTCAACTCTAAATAACTTTGCAAATCAGTGTCTTAATAAAAATCCCAGCCCCACTTATGGTCCCTCAAGTACCACCAGGGGGTCGCTCCTGAGCACAGAGCCAAGAGAGCCCCTAGGCACCATTAGGTGTGGCCTCAGCCTGCCACACCTTTCCCCTCATAGGCAAATTAAAAAAAATTTTAAAAGGGAATAAAAGAAAAATTACTGAGACTAAAATAACTATTGTAGATAAATAATTTTAACAGCAAAAACTAAGAAGTGGTTTGCTGAATTTGTCACTTCACCTTTTTCAAGAATATAATGCTGAATTTATCATAGTGGATTCTCAGATTTTTTGTACATGGTAAATTTGTTTCTAAGATTAAAAGATAAAAACAAGCTCATTAAAGAGTGTCAAAAGCTTGTCAAACATCAAATAGCTGTTATATAACAACATTTTGAAGTCTAGATTATTATATACAGATTGCATTCCCTTTTTTAAAAAATCCTATGTTCTCAAAAGTAAAGGAAAATTGCCACTTAGATTTTTTTCCCAAACAACTAGAGAGTGTTCAGAGTCATCTGATAATTCTAAAACCTGACTGGATTAGTATACATAAAAGCTTTATTGTTCTCAGTCAAAATTATTATTGTCATTTCAGAAAAAGAAAAAAAACACAGAGAAAAGGGGTTGGAATTTTTCCTTCAGAATTGTTTAAAAGCCGTTTTATATGAAAAAAATACCTTTCTAAAAATGATATAAAATATATGATAATCCCCTATTCTACCAAACCTCCAATTAAAAAAAAACTTTTAAACTACCCATTTCTTGAGTATTTCCATTCATATATCCACAGCACCCTTGCCTGACGCCATGAGCTTCAGGCATAGCCCTAGTCTCTAGCTAATTTTTGTTGCAGGAATAGGGACTAAGAAAACACCGGCCAATGAAGACAGGTGTACTCCTGGGTCTCTTTATTTTGAACATTCAAAGGATCCAGTGTTGATGAGTAAATAAAAGAATTTGAAGCGTGCTAAAAGTCGCTGGAAAATGTTTTTAATTGACAATGCTAATTGAGGAGTATAGTGCCAGTTCATTTTAAATCTCTGCCCCTGAAAAAGAGTAGCCAGTCAGGAAGTTGAATGGGATGGCTGGGGGTGGGATTGGCTATAGATGAAGGGCTCCCTCTCCCCCAAGCACGGGCTCAGAAGGAAGAAGTCTGGTAGCTGTCCTCCTTTTCTGAACAAGCATTCTTGGGACCACCACTTTCTCTGCGCACGTGCTCTCTAGACTCACTCCCCAGATCAGGTAGGGCAGACACAGGGCCCCTGTACAGGTAGGCCACACAAGGCCAGGCAGCACTGGTGGTTATTGTTCTTTTGGATATGTGCCAGTTCTCTGTGGTGAAAGCAGCTCCACGCATAAGCAATAAGACACCATAAATATAACAATGGGAATAAGAAATATAATGTGAATTATGAATAAGCTGAGATTACCTTAATTATATATTAAAATGAGCTATAAATTTAGAACCCTATGTTGAGGTAATAAACATTGCATCAAGGTAATCTTAGAATGAAATTTCCCAGGAAAAAAGCAAATAGAAACAAAACATAACACAAAAGGTAGATCTTAAAGAAAACACATAGAAAAATGGAAATAAAATATTTTATGTCAATAATATGCCTAAACACCAATCACTGTATCACTGTCTTCCCGTTCATTGTCGATTTGCTCGAGCGGGCACCAATAATATCTCCATATGAGCTGTCTCATGCAAGTAGAGCCCAAGGGCACCTGCTTGCTCCAGGAATATAAAGAGCCTCAAACCATTTCATCAGGTCATAGCAATGAGGTCTATAATTGTTATTGGTATCTGGCATATCAAATATGACACTGGTAGCTTGCCAGGCTCTGCTGTGCGGGTAGCGTACTCTTATAGTCATCTCAAAATCCAGCATTTATTGATGAACCGCGCGGCCGCAAGCGGTCGAGCGAGCCAGGCTGTGATAGGTTGGTCTGCTAGGTGGAGTTCTGGCGGCGGGGAAGTTCGGATGTGGAAAATGGAGGTCCTCATGGAGTGGGGGGTCATCTGGCTTGTTGTGAGGCTCTGCTGGGGTGGCGGGCCAGGGCTATGAGGACCTCCATTTTTCCACATGGCTATAATATATTAATACCAATGGCTATAATATATTAATCAAAGTCAGTGGTTATATATATGAGAAGACAATCTCCAAGCCTCTTCTGCCTAAAGAAATACACTTATGATGCAATCATAAACCAAGGTTCAAATGAAGAGGCTGAGAAAATATGTTATAAGCAAAGTATAAACTGAAAAGGACAGGGATATACACACACACCACATAAGAATAGGCTTCTATTTTTTTTTTTTTTTTTTTTTTTTTTTTTGCTTTTTGGGTCACACCCGGCAATGCTCAGGGGTTACTCCTGGCTCTGCACTCAGGAATTACTCCTGGCGGTGCTCGGGGACCATATGGGATGCCGGGGATCGAACCTAGGTGGCATGGGCCAGCTGCATGCAAGGCAAATGCCCTACCCACTGGGCTATCACTCCGGCCCTAGGCTTCTATTTTTCAACTAAAGAAAGTAACAAGGCACACAGGGATGATCATTTTATAGTGATCAACTCTCCATTAAGAAACGTAATAGTTATTAATGTATACAAATGAAATGTTATTAAAGTACATGAAGCAATTATTAACAGAATAACATTGACAGCAACACAATATTTTAAATGAAATTCAACTCTCCACTCTTTATTTTTTTATGTTTTGTTATACCCAGAGGTGCTTTGAGTTTACTCCTTGCTCTCTACTCAAGGTTAATCCTGGAAGTGTCTAGGGGACTATATGTCACGCCAAGGATTCAATGCAGCTTGTCCACACACAAGGTAGTTTAGTCACTTTTATCTCTCCAGCATCAATTCTTTACTGAACATGTCAACCACAAAACACCAACAAAGGAAACAAAGAATTATATTAGATAAGTTTAATAGATATCAGTAGGGCACTCTCCTCAAATAAATAACTTTAGAAAGAGAAAATGAATTCAAGAAATTGTTTCTATTTACAAGTTCATCAAAAAATATTAAGCAGCAAAATAACAAAAATAGAGAGAATATTCAAAAGAAATAAAACACAAATATAGAAAAAATACCCAAAGCTCAGGGGATGGAAGAATTATTATTGTCAAAATAACCATTATACCAAAAATAATGTAGAGATTCCGTGCAATGCCTATCAAAATTCCAATAGCCTCCTTTAATCATCTAACGCAAACGTTAGTGAAATTCTATGGAACCCACAAAAGACCTTCAGTAGTCAACTCAATCCTAAGGAAAAATATGGGAGGCACCATATTTCCCAACTTCAGACTAAACAATAAAGTGAGAGTAAGAAAAACAGTATGGTATTGAAACCAAAATAGACACCTGGATCCTTGGAATGGAGCAGAGGGCACAGAATAACTTCAGATATAGGTTGCACCGTTTCTGTGATGCCTACATGTACCTGGCTATGATGTGAACAGAAATGGCTTGTGATGCTGGAAAGATCTGAGAGAACAGCTGCCAGGCTCAAACAACAGAACTGCCAGGAACGTATCCGTTTATGTGGGTCACTGGAGATTTGAACTTGTGATCATATGCTTGTAAGGCAAGTGATCTAAACCACTGCTGTATTTCTCTGGGTCCATAACACAATAACATTTATTTTAAAAGATTACATGCACATCTATTGCACCTACTCTATTGCATTGCTATTTATAATAACCAAGAAATCTGAAAACATCCAAATACTGAACTCACATGAGTAGATAATGAAACGGTTTTACATATGTGTATTATATATATGTATGCAAATATCTATTTATATCTGTATATATGTATGTATACACACAATGGAATACTACTCATCTCTAAGAAAAGATAAAATCTTTCCTTGTGCTAAAATTTGTATAGTCCTAGAGGGTATCGTGTTGAGGCTAAATTAAAAAGTCATAGAACAAAAGCCTTGGTCTCACTCATGTATATAGAGACAAAGAAAAGGAAGTTATAATGAACAATGAAAACAAACTCTTGAACTCTGTCAAGAGAACTGAGATTACTAAGACAAAGGCCTGGAGACCAGGGAGGCTGGAATAGACCAGAGTGCCATGAGTAGTGCTCAAGAGGATCTTCGGCCTGCTGGTGGTGGCAGAAATGCAATAATTTTGCATGGCAAATGCATAAACCTTACCACTCTTGAAAATATTCCTTCAGAAACAATAAAAAGTAAATTTTAAATTAAATTAATTTTTTATTTAATTCATTAAAGTTAATTTTAATTTTAAAAAGGGTAGCAGAGAGACAGTACAGTGATTAGGGCATTTGTCTTGCATCATTCGACCCAGGTTTGATCCCGGGCACCACTTATGCCTTGCCAAGCCCGCTAGGAGTGATCCTGAGCACAGCCAAGAGTAATCCCTGAGCACTCTTGAGTATGGCATGCACATAAACAATAGGCACATGAAAAAATTGTTCATCCTCCATCATTTTTATCAGATTACTTCAAACCAAAAGTCTGAGACATCACCTTACTGCAGTCTATCTCACAAAGACCAAAACAAGTATTGGGGAGCATGCAGTGGACATGGAATCCTCAAATATTCTTGATAGAAATATAAACTGGCTCAGTACCTTTAGAAATTACTATGGAAGTGTTGCAGTATGCTAAAAAAACAGAGTTCCCCTATTATCCAAAGTGATTCCACTCCTAGACGCCTATTGAAAAATGCATAAAAAGAAAAGAAAAAGCATACATAAAAACACTTGAGTACCAGAGAGATAGAACAAGGAGACCTTTACTTAGCATAGCAAGTAAGGTTTGATTTCAACATATATGGCCCCCCTGAACACTGCTGGGTGTGGTCACTAAACCAAAAATTAATTCTAAAAAACCCACAAATTTGGTAGAATATAGGCATGCCAACGAAGCACCAATTACATTAGTCCATAAACAAACTAATGGGTGTGCCATAAAGCAGAGGAGTGGATAAAGATGCTCTATATACACATATATGTATACACATATATGTATACACATGCATATGTTATATGTACTACTCAGCTGTAAGAAAAGATATAATCTTATCATTTGTGGTGACATGGAGGTGAAGGTGTGTAATGCTAAGTGAAATAAGTCAAATAAAAACCCAATACCAGGTTATCTTACTCATATGTGGGATATAAAGGAAATAAGTCAATGGTGCAGGCAAAAGGCGAAACAATTCTTAGGATACAACATGGGTGGCACTGAGGGGATCAGGCAATGAGTCCGAAGGAAAAAAGTCAAGCGTAGGATAATCTCACTCATGTGCATATAAAAAAGCAATGCATAGAAAATATAAGGTCAAATTAAAAAATATCCCTATCGCTCTAATGACAGATAAGAGGTTTCTCAGAGTGGATTGAAAGGGTCAGATGTGAGGGCGCTCTGGCTGCGACCTCGGTCACCCATTGATTGCCAGGTTGGAAAGGTCCAACTGGATGTGTTGGAGGATCCTGGTAGTAGGCATGATGCGGCATCACTGTACCTTTAAAGTATATAAATAGCTGCACTGTTATAAATACTACCTCCATTAAAATGTTTTTATGATAATAAAATGAAGAGATGAATTTTAATATTTCCTAACTTATTTTATAACGGCTCTAATTTTATATAATACTAAATGCTGCTCAAAAGTTCCTCCCTTAGAAAATTTCCTTTTTATTTATTTACTGTTTTGAGATTTGAGGCACCATGATTAACAATACAATGACAGGAGTTTTCTGCACACAGTGTTTGAACCACAGTTCCACCAGTGCAGATCAACCTACCCACTATCTACTCCCTATCAGCCTACCCACTCCCACTCCCCTACCACGGAAAGATCGGTTCTGTTGAACAGTTCTCAGACTCTATTGCCTGAATTAAAAAAGTTAAAAGAAAGCAAACCTGTGCCAGAGCATATGTTTCCCTGTTGTAACACTTACCTGTGACATTGAACCTACTTGAGTTTTCAGTGGGCATAGCAGTGAGCACTTTTCGGTTCAATGGCCTCCCACTTGTAAAGAGAGCAAAGAGAACTCTAAGAGAAAGCATGATTCAGAGGCTGGAGGCGATAGCACAGAGGATAGAGTATTTGCCATGCATGTGCCATGGTTCAATCCACAGCATCCCATACAGTCCCTCGAGTATGGCCAGGAGCAATTCCTGAGTGCAGAGCTAGGGTAACCCTAGAACATCACCGGGTGTGACTCCCTCCCCCAAAAAGATAGAAAACCGTAATTCAGTAGAGCAAGAAAAGACTGATGAGGTTGGATGTAACTAAAACACATAGGCACAGGGTAATATCCTTTTGAGGCTTTCTCCCCGTGTGTGTGTGTGTGTGTGTGTCTGTCTGTCTGTCTGTCTGTCCGTCTGTCTGTCTGTCTGTTTGTGTCTGTGTGTGATGCTCAGGGGTTACTCCTGGCTGTTCTCTCAGGAATTACTTCTGGTGGTGCTCTGGGAACCGTATGGAATGCCAGGGATTGAAAACAGGTTGACCATGTGTAAGGCAAAAGCTCTACCTGCAGTACTATCGCCCCCTCCCCTTTCTTAAATTTTTTTTTTAATTGAGGTTCTATAGTTTTCTCTTCCTCGTTTCCTGCGCTAAGCATAGGCGGACAAGCCCTACCTCCCCTAGTTATGCTCTTTTTCCTCATCTTTCCAGGCTGTTATGTAATTAGTGACACAAAATCACTAATTCAAATAGGTATTAGGGGAGCAGTTGATTGTTGATTCCTGTTACAGCTCCTTATTGTTAGAGATGCATCATAAACCCTGTGCATTCATGGGATTATTGTTACGATTCTAGAATGCTCATATTTTTCCTGACTAAAAGGCTCATGAATAAAAATTATTCTATCTGCAGATCAGTCAAAAAAGACAACTTATGGCAAAATAGAACCTTGGGGACTTATAGATCTCTCACAAATTGTCTAAGGTGTATGTGAACAGAGCCCAGGTATACATTACTACTTTAACAGTCAGCTAATTTTCTTCAATGTTGCCTAAGCAATTCACTGTGGGATAGAGAAGTCTTTTTGACTGATAATGCTTAAATAATTAGAAATATGGATCGGAAAAAGAATAAGCTTGTGTTAATACTTTAAACTACATAGAAAAAATTGAAATGAATAATTAAAATGTTTAACAATAATATATAGTGCCTTTGGGGTGCCAGGACATAAAAAAAATAAATTTTCTGAATGACAATTTGAATTTCATTAAATGAAAGATTTATTTTCAATAAGAAAACACGAATGTGAAATTAAATAACAAATCTGACAAAAGGATCTTTATCAAGAATGTATAATTTATCTAACTAAAGAGTAAAAGATGACTAAGACCTAATTATGAACATCTTTGTAATTGTATATCTCAAGGTGATACAATAAAAAATTAATAAAAAGAAAAAAAAAGTAAAAGAAATTCTGTGGATAAAGATTTCTAAAATTTTAATGAGCAAAATGCCTGAGCTTACCCTATTGAATATAGCAGATGCAAACATACAATTTGTATCATCATTATTTATTTATTTATAATGTGAGTTGCTGCATTTATCATCATTATTAGAGAAATTATGTTTTAAATTTTTAAAATCAAAGAAAGTAAATCAAAACATTAAATTTGATGGCTACTGGAGTCAGTTACATTAATGGTTTTGTTAATACCATAATTCTATTTAATTCCTTAATTTATTTAAATTTGACTTTTTTGGGGTCACACTCGACAATGTTCAGGGGTCACTCCTGGCTCTCCTCTCAGGATTTACTCCTGGCAGTGTGCAGGGGGACCAAATGGGATGCCAGGGATCAAATCCAGGTCGGCCGCATGCAGGCAAATGTCCGACCTGCTGTACTATCTCTTTGGCCCCAATACCATAATTTTAGATACATTGAAATATTTCAAAATTAAAAAGGATATATTGAAATTATTTATACATTCATAAATAAGTATTGAAATAAACTTCTTGCAATTCCATCAAATTAGGACAATCATATAAAGTATTTGGAAGAGGATTGGAGAAGCAGACTCAGGCCAGGCCATGCACTGATGTTTCATTTGTCTAAATAAGGGGTGAGAGGTGATGTCCTGCTCATGTGAAACGCCTGCACACACTCATTCATGCACATCTACATACATATATGTAAATATTTTGTGACTAGAAAACATGTAGAGGATGTTTAGTGGTCATTAAATAATATGGGTCCATACCTTTAGAACAAACTATTTTCTTAATATCATGTTAAATCTAGTGCTTTAGAATTGTTCTCAGTTTTGTTGGGTATTGATATATCACTTAGGTAAACTCTGTATCAATACTCTGGAACTGAGAACGGTCCAGACAGATAAACAGTCTTTTTTAAAAATGGGGTCTTGTTGAGATTGATTTATTTCCTGTAATGTTATTATAGAAGACATTGTGTACTGATTATCTGTATTTAAAGCCAATATTTAAATATATCTGTTGTGAATGTTGATTAAATTTATTATAGGAGTATACACAAACAAAAAATGATTTGAAGCATTCTTTTTACTTTAAAACTTCCGAATTAAAACTTCCTTTGGAGGGCGGAGCGATAGCCCAGCGGGTAGGGCGTTTGCCTTGCCGCGCCGGCTCATGCCGGCCCGGGTTCTATCCCGGCATCCCATATGGTCCCCTGAGCACCGCCAGGAGAAATTCCTGAGTGTAGAGCCAGGAGAAACCCTGAGCATTGCCGGGTGTGGCCCAAAAAAAAAAAAAAAAAAAAAAAACTTCCTTTGGAATGGAGTGGGCAGATGCCCTTGGGCTGTCTCGCATGTGACAGGACATATGGAGATATTACTGGTGCCCGCTCGAGTAATTGATGATCTACGGGAAGTCAAGTGATCAAGTGATATATATGATATATATAATAAAAATATATATAATATATATTATGATACTAATATCCAAGTTCAGGCAAAACATTGATCAAGAAGTCTTGTCAAAAGGAGCCTGCCATAGAGGCAGGCTAGGGGATGGGGGAAGGGAATCTGGGACAATGGTGGTAGGAAACGGGCACTGGAGGAGGGATGGATGCTAGAATACTGTATAACCTAAATTCAAACATGAGCATCATTGTAACTGTATATCTCAAGGTGGTATAATAAAATATTAAAAATAAATAAATAAATAAAATATAAATATAATATTAAAAAAAAACTTCCTTTGGAAGCTCTTATACACATTTGTGGAAAATCACTTCCATCATAACAAAAACCCCAAGATCGGGATAGTCCTTTGAGTAATATGGTTTAAGTCTTTTAGAATATAACAGGACAGTAAACATGTGCTCAGGAAAGAATAGAGCAGGCAAGGATAGAAAAGGAAATTGAGTTCACTCTGTCCTCTAAGAGTGCCAGTGACTCACTGTGAAATAGTACAGCCTCTCTGCTCTTAATGCACCTATTAAATTTTGTTGTGCTGACTAACTGTCCATCATGTCTTTGCCAGCTTAAACAATGGTCACGTGTCGGGAGCCAGGATAGAGGAACTGTATTGTATTGAAATCGCCGTCCTGAGCGCTCAGTAATGGCTGCCCAAGAGACCCTAACTCTTGGACAGACCTTGTGAGTTTGTCTCCTTGTGAGTTTGTTTGTCACATTCTCTGTGGGACAGTATTGTGACAGTTATGACTAAAACTATCCTAAACTAATTCAGTGTATTCATATACGGTAGAACTACATCTAAAACTGCTACTCTCTTCAGTAGCATGTGATCTGAATGTTCTGATAACACAATTATACTTCCATAATTATCCATTCAGACACAAAAATACTTGTCTAGGAAACCAAATCACCTCAATTATCTAGTTTGGAGATTCATAATGAAATATTGAATAGATTTTTTATTTAAATGTGCTGATTATTTTGCCTGTGATGTCTCTAAATTATATAATTTTTTAGGTAGTTAATATGATTCAGAAGAATTAACAAAATATTTGGAAGCAGAACTAGCTTTCAGTCCTAGCTGTGCCACTCACCAGAAGAGTAATTTGGATGAATTGTTTAATCTCTGAGCCTCAATCTCTTCATCTATAAAATGGGAGCATATGATACATTTACATAATTAGGGTAAATCATCTGTGTAGAAAACTAATCAATACAAGTCAGTTCCTTTGCTGTTCTCTTAAAATTCATCTCAAAAGTTATTATCATTGATTAACATGCTGAGAATCCACAGACCATTAGTTTCTAAAGCAGTAAAAACACCACATTTTTTATTTTATTTGTTTTATGCAGTTGATTAATTTTTTTCCAAATTGCTCCAAAACAGTGTGTCAATTAGAGCAAGGTTCTAAATCTCCTTCAAGGCCTTTAGGCAAATTCAGCTGCTAAACCATTTTACTTATGCTTTCTTTCCCACTGATAATGAACTGAGGGGAAAAAAAAAACAGAAGGGAAGAAACTATGCAAGAATAAAAGATTCGGTTTAGGAATGGGTTAGAAGTGGGGGTTTAAACAAATGCAGCAACTCACATTATAAATGTTCCCCAATTCAAAATGCTTCTGTATGTATATTTTAAACTACTTTTATGACTTCGTAAGTATGTTCATGGTTCGAAATTCACATTTACCCAAAAACATTGATCAGAACTTTTTCCACAACTGGGTAAGATAGTTCCTTAGGAAGCCCTGGAGAAAAGTATGTTTTGTAATCTGCAATCTGGAAGGGAAGGAACAGAGAAAGAGATAGAGAGAAAAGGAAAGAAATAAAGAACCTGCCATGGAGGCGGGCTGTGGGAGGAGGGAGGGAAGCGGGGACATTGCTGGTGGGAGATGGGCACTGGTGGAGGGATGGGTGCTGGAACACTGTCTGACCAAAACTCAAATATGAACATCTTTGTAACTGTATATCTCAGAGATGTAATTGTACATCTTTGTAATTGTATAATTGTATCTCTCTTTGTAATTGATTTTATACCATCTTTGTAATGGTATAATACTTATAAAAAAGTAGATGCTATTCAATGATGTACTTCTGAGTACTACATGTTTCTAGGAGCTGAGTGGGGAACCATATTTTATACATGTGTACTTTTGTGAAGGGGAAAAGAGATCAGACCCAGCTATGTCATATTAACCTTTTGGCTCTTCCATTTAATAAAAATGAAATCATTTTACCTTGATCAAATGGATATCGAGATTGCCTATGAGATTTTCCTCTGAGAATCAAAATCAGCTTTTCTCCACAGTTTGAGTTAGTACGCTTAGCCTGGGAATTGACTAGAATCTCTATTATGGAGTTTCCGTATTAAGCAAATTGCGGACATCATTTTTACTGAGCTCCAACTCCTTCTGAGAATCATTGAATGTCAGGAAAAGTATGGCTGTGGGGAGTTGTGTAATATGATATTGGGGAGTTGTGTAATATGGCTGTGGGGAGTTGTGTGAAGTAGAAGAGTTGAGTATTGCTGAGAGTGCAGTAGAGGGCAAATTAATCGTGGCATAGGCATACTGGCATTATACTACAGGAAATTTTTAAAGAGCATGTTTCAGTAAACTAAGAATTGAGCTGCCATACCACCCAGCAATTCTGCTTCTGGGTATCCACCCCTAGGGAGCAAGATCACTCATTCAACAGGACATAGGCATACCACTATTCATTGCAGCGCTTAGTAACAACAACTAAGATTTGGAATCACTCTAGATGTCCAACAATAAATAAGTGGACCATGAAGCTCTGGTACACATCACAATAAAATACTATGCAGCTCTACGGAACCAGAGAAGCATGCAATTCACTGTGACATGGATGGGACTGGAAGATGCTGTTAAATGAAGTAAGCCAGAAGAATAAAAAGAGAATGATCACACTTATAAGTGGTACATAGAATAACTGATTAAGGGATTTTTTTTTTCTGAGGCAAACGTTGTAATTAATTGATGTCACCTTGCTTTTTAAAATTTTTTTTTATTTTATTATACCAACATAAGATATACAATTACAAAAGATGTTCATGTTTGGGTTTCGGTCTTACAGTGGTCCAGCACCCACCCCTCCACCAGAGCCCATTTCCCACCATGTCCCCAGTTCCCTCCCTCCTCTCCTAGCCTGCCTTCACCTTGCCTTTAGTCAGAATTTAGTTAAGACATATTGCACCAGATCTTTTGACAAAGGACACTGGACATTAAGAAAGAGGTCCACCCCAGTCTCTACAATCTAGTGCAGTTACTCTTCTTCTTGTGTGTACTCTGCTAGCATTATTGCAAGGGGATGTTTTAAAGGGGAATTCCAAGATCACTCTTGGCCCCAGATTATAGGGAAGAGATGGGCAGAGAAGAAAAGAAATTGAGGTGGGAAAGAAGAGATAAATGGGAAGCAATGGGGTGAGAAGTCCTGGAGGCCGAGTATGACGGTGGTGCAGAGAAGAACAGCTCAATATCCAGACCACAGCCAGCAACGCTGAAAGGAGATCCAGACTTCAGCAACCAAATTTAACAATGTGCCTGTCAAGGTGGCAGACTGGGTAGTGGATGGGTGGGAACCTGAAACCCTGCTGGAGGGAAGAAGACACTGATAGCAGGTAGGATTGCTACTGGAACTTAGTATGTCTAAAACTCAACTACAAGTATTTTGTGAAACATGGTGCTTTAAAAATTTTTAATGAATAAGGTGAATAGATGTTTTAATTAAAAAATTAATAATAAAGTCTGAGTGATAGCACATAGTCTCTTGCCTTGTACAAGGACTGTCCCCCGGTACCCCACATGATCCCTGAAACTTACCAGGAGTGATCCATGAATACAGAGCCAGGAGTAAACCCTAAACACCGCTAGGTTTGGCCCCCAAACAAACCCTCAAAAATGTAAATAAAAATATCAAAGTGAAAATCAATTTTAAAGGAATGTTTTCTAAATCAAACAGAAATTTAACAGAGATGCTTTATAAACTTTTTTTGTCAAAATCATGCAGAATTAAGCTCTTCTCATAAAATGTGACCTCTACTTTCTAGCTTTAGTGAAAAGCTCTGCTGAAAACAGTGATAATGAAAACAAATAACCTAGAACTCCCCAGAACCCAGAAAGATGCTGCATTGACTGCTAACAATCATCTAGGAAGTAGAGAGCCAAAATATCTGTATAGTTAAACACTAGAACCTACAAGACTTAAAAAGCCAGGGACAAGAACTACAATAATTAAAATTGTATCTACAAGAAATAAGAGTGGGCGCAAGGAAAGCTGGGTCACAGGTGGAGGGAACTCTGTGTGCCTGAAACCTTATTTAGAACAACTTTGTAACAACCTGAAACAAGCTGGTAAATCGCAGTACCTAAAATAATTAAGTACATATTTTCAGATTCCTGCTCTTGATTTGGATTCTGACAGTATGTGAGAGGTCCCAGGAACTTAGTTACTTTAAAAATTTTCCCATGGGTTTTGTGGATCAAAAGAAGCCTCCTGCGACAGCTCTTAGGATGTCTTGGAACTTAGGGATCTGCTCCTAACAGATGTGAAATGGTGACAGTCACCTCTTCCGTCACCCAGGTGAGACAAGAGGTCTGAACCTCCCCTGCCCAGCCCCATGTGCCATGGTCCACACCACTGGCTCTATAACCCAAAAGCACATGGGCGCTACAATTCTGCCTCTTCAACCCCACTCAATGCTAAGGGATTGTAAATCTGCTGTCTGTCCTCAAACACCTAAATAGCTTTATAACAACCCTACTATGTACATGGGGAAAATCACATATTCACCTGCATCATCAATGAAATGCAGCTGAAGAGCACAACAACTGATAGATTAACAGATAATAAATAGTAACTCCTTACAGAAAAATAACTGAATAATAAGTGAAAAACAAGTGAAACATAGGAAGTCAGATCATATCTCAGATAACAATGAATCTGAAGCTCAAATTGCAGCACCCACAAGTCTTTAACAAGTTTGGCGAAACCAATTAATTTGCCTTCTCTTACAGACAAGAACAGAAGACCTGGGAAATCACAGCACTCATATAAAGCCTCTGGCCTCATTGAGGACATTAAATCAACACTCCATTCAATGGTAATGGAAATAAAACAATCATTGAAAGAAAAACTCAATCATCTCAAGATTAACTGGTCAGGTTATCAGAGTCTATACAATGGAATTGAAGAAGTTAAAGAACACAATAGAAAGCCACAGCAACAGAATTCAGAGGTCCATCAAAGATATTGTAGGCAAAATACTAGTCATCAACAATATGAAGAGGCAAAAGAAAGGTAAAAGCAATGGAAGAGAATATAAAGATTCTAAATCAATAATAGCAAAAGACAAATCTCTGAATAAGGAAGGGGAGGAGAGAAAGCAGAAGAATGACTGGTGGAAGAAATAATAACTGAGAACTTCACCTGGTCTCTGGAGAGACGCTTCTGCACAGATTCAAGAGGCCCAAGGAATAAAAAAGCAAAATAGACACAAACCAAAGAACACCAAGACACACCATACCAATTTCACTGTTAGATTGGTTAAGCAGTTTATGGTGCATTTATGCAATAATATAGAATGTGTATTGTTGCAGGACACCTAAGAGCCTCTGCATCTGCCCTGGATTGCCTTCTGCAGGTCACTACGTAGATGGGGGAGTAGTTTAAATGTGGCAGTTTATCTGACCATGTATTCTGTACTGGCTGGTATAAATATTCCCTCATGCTACCACAATCTTCGTGGGACTAGCTAGATCTTACCAGCATATTTGCCTGGCCACGTTGGATCTCTAAGAAATTAGCCCAGAGAGAAATGCTGTTTGCCTCCAAGCAAGCAAGCATGGCCCCCTGATAACTCAAAGGCAACTAAAATACAAAACTACCCTGTAGTAAAGATGAGACTTTTGTGAAGGCTTGGAGAAATATTTAACTGGCATTAGTACAGACTTTTGGTACAGAGGCATGCCATCTCAGAAACCCCTTCTCTACCCTATAGAGGAATTTCCAGGTAGATCTTGGCTCAAGACATTAGCATCTAAAAGGGCCTAGGTGGGGGGCGGAGCGATAGCCCAGCCGGTAGGGCGTTTGCCTTGCACGCAGCCAGCCTGTGCTTGGGTGCGGCATCCCATATGATCCCCAAGCACCGCCAGGAGTAATTCCTGAGTACAGAGCCAGGAGTAACCCCCTGAGCATTGCCGGTGTGACCCAAAAGGAAAAAAAAAAAAAAGAAATAAAAAAAGAAATAAAGGGCCTAGGTGGGTGCTGGGAGAAATTACCTGAGGGCATTTGACCCTGCCTGCTTCCCATAAAATTTGGAGGTTTGAGTTGCAGGGGGATAAAACTAGTCTTCTTCCTCTCTTGGTGCTCTCTCTTTTTTGGGCTCTCTTTTGGGGCTCGCACTCTTCTTGGGTCGCTTCTCCCCCTTTCTCCTGGGTCTTGTCTTTGTCTCCTCTCTACAGAGCCTTAACACATGGTGGCCGCCATCTTTGCCTACACGTGGCTGGTAGCTCTAGGCCAATCCTAAGCACAGGGTTTTTCCTATTACTGATTTGTTTGCCTGAACCTGTGATAAGTAAAGCATTTTAAAACCTGTGCTGGATTCCTGAGTTTTCATTCATTACCCGCCGGCTTCAGAGGTAGAAGGGAACTCTGCCTCAGGTTGTTGGGGACCCCAGCGGCTCCCCGACAGTGTATGTAAAAACAGAACTTTTGTATGACTCTGGTAATCTTCAAAATGTTATAGTAAGAACTTTTTGTATGACTCTGGTAATCTTCAAAATGTTATATTAAGTAAGAATGTATATTATTTGCTTCCAGTGGCATTTAATGTATGAATATATATACCTGCTTATGTAGACATGATGTCTTTCAAGGTTACATAAGAAGCTGCTGTATTTGTTTTGTCCATGGAGAAAAAAAGCTAAATTGTTGTAAATTAGAGTGGGAGAGATACTTTTCCAAGCATAATCTTATGTCTTTTGAAATGTGAGTGAAGTAAAAATACAGTGTATTCAGAAAAGACTGTAAATATCATTTCTGTGGGGCCGGAGGGATAGCACAGCAGGTAGAGTGTTTGTCTTACACGTGGCCTACCCGGGGTTCAATCCTCAGCAACTCATTTAGTCCCCTGAGCACCTCCAGGAGGTAATTCCTGAGCACAGTCAGGAGTAACCCCTGAGCATTGCTGAGTGTGACCCAAAAGCAAAGAAGTAACATTTCTGTAATATTTTGACAAAATATAACTTACAAATGACTATAATGTTCAGCCAGGATTTTAACAGCAGTTAAAAGTACCAAGAAATATGTGTGCAACCCATTAATATAAAATAGGTAAATATATAGTTTGCAGCATGTCTGTATCTTTAAGAAATTTAGAAATTTTCCTTTAGTGATGATAGAATGCTGGGACAATTGCACTGTACATGATCACAATAATGTGAATGTTACATTTCTAAACATTTCTTTTTAAAATTTTCTAAAAATTCATTTTTTAGAAATTCTAAAATTTCTAAAATTTATTTATTCCTTCCTTCTTTTCTTCCTTCCTTCTTTCCTTCCTTCCTT
>JAJIBD010007502.1:0-88137 GCA_021461705.1 Cryptotis parvus | reverse complement strand
AAGAGAAGAGAAGAGACCTTCTCAGCAGTGACACAGGAGAAATGGGCGCACAGCTGATAGGAACCCAATGGCAGGGAGTCAGGCAACTCAATCATCACCTAAGTCTAAACTTTGAAGGCACCTTACTTTGTTAAAAAGACAGCTTAATAAAATAAGGTAAAAAATGAGTAGGCAAGTTAGAAAGTTCCACGGAAAATCAAGTTGCTTATGCCAGACAAGAGTTCTGAGCAATAGCACAGTGGGTAGAGCGTTTGCCTTGCATGCAGCTGAGCCAGCTTCGATCCCTAGCATTCTATACGGTCCTCCAAGCCAGGAGTAATTCCTGAGCGAAGAGCCAGGAGTAACCCCTGAACATTGCTGGTGTGGACCCCACACTCAAAACAAAAAAAAAAAGAAAGCAGAAAAAGAGTTCTGAGAATAAAGGGCAACACAATTCAAGAAGTGATAAAACACAATTTTTCTACTTCATAACACACCAAGTTTTTGCATAATGATATTTTGAGTCAGGCCCGACTTTGTTGAAACCACGACCACTCCAATCAATACGAATAGTCAGTCAAATGTTCAACAAAGGGTTGTTTATAGCTAATGAGGAGAGACACTGACAGAGGCGGCCAGAAGAAAAGAGGACAGCAGGTCAGCGTCTTGGTCATACCCCTGCGAATAATTTCACAAGCTTCTGGACTCTGCTCTCTTTTGGGGTGTTGGGGTGAGGGGGAGTGGGCTGAAGGCTGGTAGTGCTCAAGTGCTGTTTCTGGCTCTGTGCTCCGGAGTGACCCCTGGCAGTACTCAAGAGGCCATATACAGTACCCAGGAATCAAACCAGGGTCGGCTGAAGTGGCCCAACACATGGCTAATGGAAGTACTCTAGCTCTGGGCCCATTAACAACTCCTACAGAGCAAAGTTTCTGCTGCTTAGCAGACAGTACCTCTTTGCCATGTTATGGTGTCTGGATCAATATCCAATCTCGCAAATCTATTGATCTCTTCATCTGTCAGGGTGGAAGGATCAGTCTTTTGAATCCCCAGTCTCTGGAGAGGCAAGAAAATGAAGACAGAGGGGAAAAAAAAGCAAATAAAACAAAAGATCTAACAGATTTCAAAATATTTTAGGCCCTACCTCTAGTGAGTTTTCTTTAACAAATACAAAACATCTTAAATTCAAAAGAGAAAGCTGTGATCCTTTTGGCAAACCCTGGGGCTCGTTCCCATTAATACCAAGGTACTTTTTACATGCGTGCCCTGGAACAGCACCGAACATTTCCTTAAACCTGGGCCTAGTTCCCATCCACATTAATACCATGTTATGTGCCTTGAAACAACACTGGAGCATTTGCTTAAATCCAGGCTCCTGTAACCAGAGTGAGCAAATGCTCTATACGGTTCATCAACCCAAAATGGAAAAGCAGTATACAAAATTTTAAGTGCTTTTTGTAAAATGCGGCACTATGCTTTCACTGTCTTTTTACTGCTCCAAAAATCTGAAATAGGATGTATTTTTCTCCTCACCAACGAAGAAGGGAATTCTGGCAATTTTATTGATCTATAGTACTTACCCACCCAAAGGGAAAATGCCCATAACCTGCATTCTTTTTCTCCAACTCAGACTATCCAAGTGCCCCCTAGTCTTCTGGTAATTCTTTTCCTGTATCATGAAAACTTACTTTAAACTCATCTATGCGTTGTCAGTGGTGGGACCTGCAGGCTGGTCAAACTGTCCATGACCAGGTCAGGGAAGCTGGCAAACACCCAACAGTATGCTGCGAATCTGCGGTTACAACCTTTCCCTTTTCACCAAGCTCAAGGGAGGGCGGGAGGGACAGGCGGGGCTGACCCATGCAATGACGGATGCCCGGGACCCAGAGTGAGGTTCTCGCTCCCACCCAGTGAGGATTACTGTGGTTTATCGGAAGTTACTTGATTTCACAGTCTAGAGGATTTTTGTTTTTATTTATTTGCGGCCACCCCTGCGGTGCTCAGGGCTTGCTATTGTCTCCGGGTTCAGGAAACCATCCCCACATGTGACATAAAGTTCCACCGGCAAAGGTAAGATCCCAAATCACCCGTTTCCACAGTACTCTCCTGCCTCACAGAAGACAATTTTAACTTATAAAATGATTTTTACCTTTACCATAGAATTTGGGGGGGGCAGTAAAAACAAAATAAACTAAAGAATTAATTAAATTTAATTATTAAAATTCAACTTTAAATCAAAATTTTAATAAAAAATTAATTAAATCCTCTGTTCTCCAGAAAAACTCTGTGTGTGTGTGTGTGTGTGTGTGTGTGTGTGTGTGTGTAGTGATAAAATTATAAAAAGAAACTAGGGCAAAATGTAAACAATTAATGCATCTGGGTGAAGCAGAGCTCGGCACTATTCTTGTAGCAATAAATATGAAACAGGCTTGCTCTTCAAGTCTGTGCTTTTCCCTTGAAAATGTACCTTGCTGTTGGCCCATCACCTCTGGGGGTCCGGAAGCAGCCGGATGAGACTTGCCTACCACATTAGCCGCCATTTTCACTGTCCGGACGCTGACCATGAGGGCCCTAAGCTGCGGCGTTCGCAAGCGGCAGCGCGGTCCATCAAACTAGTGGAAACAGTTATGTCCTTTAATGTACTGCATTCTCGATGTGTAGGAAAGGTAGGCGGTAGGGAGAGATAGAGAGGAGAGAAAAGATATACAGAATCCGCCAGGTAGTTGGGGTGTGGGAGGGGGAGGGAGGTGGGGACATTGGTGATGGGAGATGGGTTCGGGTGGAGGGATGGGTGTTGGAACACTGTAGAACCAAAACTTCGAGCATGAGCATCTTGCAATTGTATGTCTAAAAGTGGTGTAATAAAAAAAATTAAATTAAAAGAAAAAAAAAAAGGAGAAAATGATCAACCTGGGTCCCGTGTGCAAAGTATGTGCTCTCCTACTTCACATCCCCTGGCCTTATTCATAACACAGTGACTGCGGATGTCACTGAAATTCAAATTAAAAAATAAAGGAGGGCCAGGTGATAGTACAGTGGCTAGCACATATGCTTAGTTAGCTGTCCTGGGTTTAACCTCCAGCACCACAGGCCTTGTGCACATCACTGGGGCTGGCCCTGGAGTCCCTGCACACACAGGGCCCAAGGCGCAGTGCATCTTCAGAGCCCAGCATCAAACTGTTGGCCCAGCTGGCTGGGGAGTGGCCCAGACCCCTAAGCACTACTGGGGGAGGTGCCTCTCCAATATATACCCTATGAGCCCATAGTTGGTTACGGTGCTGAAAAGAACACAGATTTGTAACCCCAAAATGGCAATGCTATGATGCTATGAACCCCTATTCAAGCTCTAAATGAAGCTTGGCGTTGCCATGTCAGCAGAGGGCAGTTGCCAATGCTCTATTCCTGGACCTTGATACCACTTAAATGCCTTTGGGAGACATTTCCTCTTTATCAATTACAGTTTATATAATATCAACAATGAATTAAAAAGGGGCAGGGCTTGTTGGAGAGAGAGCTCAATGGGCCACGGACATGCTCTGCCCAGGTTCAATCAATCTTGAGTACCAGTCTCCCACGCACCACCAGGAACTACCATTGAGCACTGAGCTGGGTGAGACTGAGCCAGACAGACAGACAGACACACACACACGCACACACGCACACACACTTACCCGTAACCGTCGCATCTGGATATCAGAGAACTTTTCGCACTCCATTTACTGAAGGCACCAAACGGTTAAAGAGAGCCTTAAAAACACGAAACAGAAAAGACTTAAGTGAGAGGAACCTCACTGCTGTGCTACTGTTGCATCATCAGTATTCAAGGGACCAACAATTATTCAGCTGCTTCAACCCTTTTTAAAATGTGTGGGGGTGGGGGTGGGGGTATCTCAGAAGCCTACCTTGTCTGTCTGAGTGGCTTCATGGAACATCCGGGCATCAATGGCCGCAGCAACTAAGTTATTAGCGGCAGTGATGGCGTGAATATCACCCGTGAGGTGGAGATTGAACTACAAAAGAGAAGCCATGTTAGTCTTCCAACTTCCACCTACCTTTCTAAATGTCATTCTTTTGAACTTAAATTGATTCCAATGTGAAAGCCAGCAGAGAAGCAGTGGCAGTGTATGAACATGCCACGTATGGAGGAGAGCTTGAAAAACTTAATTTACTGACACATTGTCCCTGCAACAGTTACGGTTTTCCCCCACGTTACATATCCAGGAACCATAAATGCCACACTGTGAGGGTCAAGAGCCACACTGGGGGCGGAGCAATAGCACAGTGGGCAGGGCATTTGCCCTGCAAGCGGCCAACTTGGGCTCAGTCCCCAGCATCCCATATGATCCTCTGAGCACCACCAGGAGTAACTCCTGAGCATCATCAGGTATGACCCAAAAAAGTAATAAAAAAAAAAGACACACAGGGGGTGGGGGTGAAAAGGGAAGGGAAACCGGGAACATTGGTGTTGGGAAATGTGCACCGGTGGAGTAACTCCTGAGCATCGCTGGGTGTGACCCAAAAAAGTAAAAAAAGAAAGAAAGAAAGAAAGAAAAGAGACACCCTGGGGTGTGGGAAGGGGAACTGGGAACACTGGTGCTGGGAAATGGGCACTGGTGGAGGGATGGTGCTGGAACAGTATGACTGAATCCAATCATGAACAGTTTTGTAATGGTCTATGTCATGGTGATATGAAAAAAATAAAATAAAAAGTCCTCCACACTGAGAAGGATCTTCATCCTTCAAACAGGGGAGTGAGGCGGATACACACAGGAGCACCCAGGATGTCTAGACATTTTCCCACTACAGCCCCGAATTCACCACTCGCTGGTTCTTCCCAAACTCTTGCTTCCTTTGATCACTTAAACTTAAACTTATTCATACCAAAAGTTAGCCTTTAACATCCTTGTCAAAAAACGAAGCAATCTCTCAACACTGCAAACTAATATTTATTCTCCCCGTTAAGCATTGTTCTTGCTAACAGAAATAAGCCATTTGTCCAGTGAGTGACCCATAATAAACATTTATCTCTGAAGGAAAAAGAACTACTGTAATAAAAGTCTAGATTCAACAAAATCCCAGACATCACCTCTTCCATAGGAATGACCTGTGAGTAGCCACCTCCTGCAGCGCCACCTAGAGGACAAACCGGGGAGGGAAGACAGGTTAGCCATGCTGAGCCTGGCAACTTAGGAATAAAGGCACTATTAACTGATGCATGTATTCCCCCCCCCCCCAGCAGGGCCGGAAAAAAAAACGAGGCCGCCCCCCCCCAACAAAGACAGCGGGGTACAAAAAATCCCCACCCCAACACCCCAAAAAAAAACACCACCAACACACGAAGCGGCGCCCCACCGCCGGGACCCCCCAGGCGGGGGGTTCCGCAGTTTGGCCCAGGTGGGGGGGGGGGGGGCAAGGAGGGGGGGGGGGGGGGGGGGGGGGGTGGGTGTCGGGGGGGGGGGGGGGGGGGGGGGGGGGGGGGGGGGGGGGGGGTGGGACCGGGCCGGACCCCCCGACCGGGGGAAAAAAAAAAAAACAAGGCGGCCCCCCCCCCCCCCAGGGGGGAGCCGACCAAAAAAAAAAACACCCCACCAAAAAAACCCCACCCAGCCGACCCGGCCACGCCGGGGGGGGGGGGGGAGGTGGTGAAAAAAAAAAAAGATAAAAAAAAAATTTTTTTTTTTGGGTTTTTAAATAACCCCCCGCACGGGAAAGGAAAAAAAGTTTTTTTTTTTAAAAAAAAAAAAAAAAAAAAAAAAAATTCCAACCCAAGGCGGCCGTGGGGTAAAAAAGGAGAAAAAAAAAAATAAATTGGGGGCCCGGAAAAAAAAAAATATTAGGGAAAATGGGATCGTGATGTATTATTTATTTACCTTTTACAACCATTTTGACTGATATAATCAAGCATTTCTAATTGTTTTTGTACTAACCTAAAACTTCCTTTTGTTCATGCTGAAATCTCAATATAAATGAGAGCGCCGAATCCGAACCACTAGACCACCAGGGAGCGCAGAAATCTCAATATAAATGACAAAACTATAAACACACATACAACTTAATCGGTAGAAACAGGTACTCCATGACCCCGAATATTTGTTATAAGACTTAGCCTACACAAAGGAAGTCCTGTTCAATCTCCTATCTCAGATAGGGCTACTCTAGCATTTCATAAAAAGGAAAGTTGGGCCGGAGTGATAGTTCAGCGGGTAGGGCATTTGCCTTGCTTGTAGCCGACCCAGGTTCGATCCCCAGCATCCCATATAGTCCCCCATGCAGTGCCAGGAGTGATTCCTGAGCGCAGAGCCAGGAGTAACCCTGAGCATCGCGGGTGTGACCCAAAAAGTCAAAATAAATAAATAAAAAAAAATAAAAAGGAAAGTTAAAATTCACACTGGAAACAAACACTGAGACTAGTTCCCTAAATTAAAGCACATATATTAAAAGACGGTTTAATAGCTAGATTTTTTGCTTGGCCATTGGATTATTAATCAAAGGACAATCAAAATGTTCAGGATTATCTATCATGTCATCAGAGAGATAAATGTCAAGCTAAGTTACAGATTCTGTGGAGTCCTTAATTTTTGCAGGCAGAGATGATGCAATGAAAATGCGACTATGTAAAGGGAAAGAAAAACTGGGTTCAATAAGTAAAACACAGGAAGTTTCACTCTGAAATCATAAGATAGTTTTTAAGCTCAAGAAATGAATGAAATTCAAGCCCACTTATATAAAATATATCAGAGCAATAGGCAGAAAGACAATTTTTTTGGTTTTGCTTTTGTGCAACACCCTGTGATGCTCAGGGCTTATTTCTGGCTCTGCACTTAGGGATGCTCAGGGCTTATTCCTGGCTCTGCACTTAGGGATCACTCCTGATGAGGCCTGGGGGATCATATGGAGAGGCACGGATTAAACCAAGGAGAGTGTGTGCAAGGCAAGCCCTACCTCTTGTACTACTTCTTTGGCCCTGAGAAGGGGAAACTTTTATAAAGGTCAACCTTTACAGGACTTGCTAGAACAAAAAGAATGTGATTCTCTATTATTAAGTCACTATTAACTCTAAGAACTGTTATAACCAATGAAATTTTTTAATTAAAAGCATGTTTGTGGACCAGAGTAGTAGTACAGCAGGTAGGTGTTTGCCCTGCACATGGCAGAGCTGGGTTTGATCCCCAGCATCCATGTGACCAAAGACCCTCAGGAGTAATTTCTGAGTGTAGAGCCAGGAGTAAACCCTGAGCATCCCAGTTGTGGTCTCCAACCAAACAAATAAAAACAACTAAATTGCCAGTTGCTGCAATTCTAAAGGGTAATGTTGCGTATTTTTCTTTTTACTGGGAAAGCGCAGGAGATGTATATATGTGTATATGCACAGTCATAAATATTTTTAAAAAGAGAAATTTGGTGGTATTATCTGTAGTTTAGGTAAGAGTTACTGTGCACTAACACTGATGGGCTGCTTTTTTTTTTTTTTGCTTTTTTGGGTCACACCCGGCAATGCTCAGGGGTTTCTCCTGGCTCTGCACTCAGGAATTACTCCCGGCGGTGCTCGGGGACCATATGGGATGCCGGGGACCGAACCCGGACCGGCTTGGGCCTGCCACGTGCAGGGCAAACACCCTACCCGCTGGGCCATCGCTCCGGCCCCTGATGGGTTGTTTCCGGTCACACCTGGCAATGCTCTCAGGAATTCCGCCTGGTGGTGCTCAGAGGACAAGACGGGACGTGGGACTGAACCGAGGTCGGCTGCATGGAGGCCAACGCCCTACCTTCTGTACAACAGCTCAGGCCAACCGTGGTTCTGATGCTCATTACTGCACCCATCACCCTCCACCAGTGTCCCTCTGGCGCTTCTAGTCCACGCCTTCATTCACCCCACCTGCTCCCCACAGCCTGGCAGTATCAGTGCTTTAATCCAGGGCCAAGACTTTGACAATGTCTACACAACTGTTTGATCTGCTACAGATGAGAGGTCAACTGGTAACTGTCCTTCTCCCTCTCACTTATTTCACTAACAGGATCGTAAAAAGGGCAGGCATGTCTTACTCCCCCATCCTGTATGCAAACTACCGGCCTAGGCAATCCCCACACAATGTGACACAGTGACAGCAGGAGTGAAGGGGAGCTCAAGGAAACCTAGCTGCAAGCATCGTGTCGGGAGATGCGAGGAGTATGCATAAGCGTCAAAGGAGCTGAACTTGTTCACAAGCATTCAAGGGCCAGGGAGGACTCTAGGAAAGCCCCACCCCAAGGTCCAATTCCACTAATACCTTTGATTCCAAAGGTGGGGCCCTGAGAGGGCTGCCGCACACAGGCAAAAGACGTTCTGGTGAAGGTGGGCTCCGAGGGCCTGCACTAGCCCAATGGTGGTTGTGCTTTTTCCTTCTCCCAGTGGCGTCGGAGTTATTCTTCAAGGTGAAGACAAACAAAGACTAAATGTGAGTTATATTTATGTGACTCAAACTCAACCTCACTCAAACTCAAACACCTCCCAGACCCTAGAAAGTAATTCTTCATCTGAATAATGAAATTCGTGCTAAGAGGGTTGGGGAGATAGTTCAAAGGGTGAGGCCGCCCTGTGATTCTCTGAGCGAGGCCAGAGCAGCCCCGACACTAAGCCAGGAGAAATCCCCAGGCTGGGTGGCACACAGAAACAAATACACAAGGTGTGGAAAGGATCTTTTCTGAGAGGCGGATTTGTCATCTCCCCCCCCCCCCAATTTATTTTTTTGTTTCATTTTTTCACACCTGGCGATGCTCGGGTTACTCCTGGCTCTGCACTCAGAAATTACTCCTGGCGGTGCTCAGGGGACCACATGGGATGGGGGGGAACCACGTGCAAGGCAAACATCCTACCTGCTGTACTATCATTCTGGCTCCTTTCCTAAATTTATTTTTTTTTTTTTTGCTTTTTTGGGTCACACCCGGTGATGCTCAGGGGTTTCTCCTGGCTCTGCTCTCAGGAATTACTCCTGGCGGTGCTCGGGGACCATATTGGATGCTGGGGATCGAACCCAGGCCGGCACAGGCCGGCTGCGTGCAAGGCAAACACCCTACCCACTGGGCTATCGCTCCGGCCCCTTCCCCAAATTTTAAATTAAAGCCAAACTGCTGTACTTTAGCTCTGTGAGGCACAAATACTTTACCTTGTAGAGATGCTGTTATCATTTAAATTTCTTAGCACATCTCAAAAATTAGCCTTTAATATTAGTCAAGCCCAATTGTTAAAATAAAGTTAATAGAGCCACTGGATTTCTGAATATGGGGTAAAAAGAAGGGGAGTCCATCTGGAAACAACCTTATTGTTGGGGACGCAGCCAGCAGCTGGGGGGGGGCTTATTCCTATCTCTGCACTCAGGGATCATTCCTGGTGGTGCTAAGGGGACCATATGGAGTGCTGGGAATCGAATCTGGGCCAGCAGTATGCAAGGTCAGGATATTGCATATTCTCTCCCGCACCCTGAAAACAGGTTTTTTTTTTTCCCTTTTTTGGGTCGCACCTGGCGGCGCTCAGGGGTTACTCCTGGCTTTTCACTCAGGAATTACTCCTGGCACTGCGTGTGGGGGCCCATATGGGATGCCGGGGATGGAACCTGGGTCAGCCGCGTGCAAGGCAAACACCCTCCCCGCTGTGCTATTGCTCCAGCCCCTGAAAACACTTTTAAGACCTAATGCATCACTGATAACCTTGAAAAATATTCTCATCTCTGAGGACATGTAATCTCCTTTTACCTCATAGTGTTATTGTTAAGGAAGGATAAAATGAGAGAAATTAGATGTAAAACTGCTAAGACCAAATCAAAGGAACTTATATATAATGTAAACAGGCCCTCACCACCTAGTGAATACCTGTAGAGTGAATCCCCGGTAAGGACACAGGAGATTCAAGATTAATACTAAGATCTGATTGACAAATGAATAAAAACCCATACCCAGTGACCACCACGTATTTCCCATCAGGCTGATCCTTCAGGCGTTCCAGTGTTGACAGCAGAACTTTGGCCTTTGTTTCACCGTACAATTCCACCTCTTCGGAGAGCAAACCAATTTCTCGAGCCAGGTTACCAATGGGCTTCGCTTACAAGACCGTGATATGTCAATGTCACTTAAAGAAACAGAAAATTCATATTGTTCTTTCCTCTCTGAATTTACACCCATCCTAACAAAGAGGCCTGCCCCTTCCCTAAGCACCCCTGGGGCTCCAAAGGGGACATAAACACAACTACAGTAACTGTCAGCCAGAAACCAACAAGCCACAAAGTTTAAAACCACAAAGATTTTATTTTTACCTTGGAACAGGTGTCTTGAGGTCAATGTTGTTATACCGAATCATCCATTTTCCCGGGCCTAGATTTCTTCAGGAAATGCTGCGCACTGTCTACTGTGCTCTAAACAAAAGAAACAACGGAACTTAGAAGTGAGTCTTTTCAGCTCCTGCTCAGTTCCAAATCTTGGCTCTCTCCACAGCAACCACAACATGAACAGCTTTAGGACTCACCTGTTATGGGGCTTGAGCAATAATACAGCGGGTTATTTGCTTTGCAGATGCTCACCCAGGTTTGATCCCTCGTATCCCATATGGTCCCCGAGCCCCACCAGGAGTGATCCCTGAGCATAGTGCCAGGAGTAAGCACTGTCAGGTGTGGCTCAAATACCAAAAAAGAGGGAAAAAGATCCACCTATTAACATGCTTAGTTCAATTCTACGCTGGAGTCCGCGGGCCCCAAGCTTCTCTATCAGCGAGCAGTCGAGCGAAGAGCAAGGCAGCCAGTATGCACCCAGAAAGGCAGTACTTGCACCTACCTTTATTCTGGAGTTCTTCTATTCCAAACTAATTCAGAACTGTACCACCCCTACTCTCCTCTATTAATACGATTCTAGTTCTCCATTTTCCCACTTCCTTCTTTTGTTGAACAGGGTCTCACATTCTTACCTCTTGAGTAGGTTTTACGACATTTCCACTAGGGAAGAAAAGCAGTGATTCGAGCTGTACTGGCTTCGGAGACCCACAGTAGAAACGTTAATTCATACACACCTGCATTAGCATCGCCACAGTCATGGGCCCGACGCCACCTGGCACGGGGGGTGATAAATGCTGCCCTCTCTCGGGCCTGGCTATATGCCACGTCACCCGACTTTTTTTCCCATTTGGTTTTGTAGCATCTGGTCAAGGGCGGAAAATATTAAAGAAAGTTTTCAGAATCATAATCATAGGTTTATTTCTAAATTATGCGTGAATCATGACCACACTCCCCCCAAATTATGCAGAGTTTAGGGTATGTAGTCCACTGACTCCAGAATCTCCTTTACTTAAAAAAGCTATAGGATTACAGTCGTTTTCTCTTTCCCAGGGAGAAACTAGTTTTACCTGCAAAAATTCACAATTTGCTGAAGTGGCTTTTCAGAGCCAGGAGAATCCTTTTGTAGTCTGTCAGGTGGCAAATAAAATCAGAATTGTTTTTGTTGTTCTACCCAGTACATAATGAACACCTTTTAAGATGTTGATTTTCCCAAGGCTCGCAAAGTAATGTTTTTGGTGCCTAAAGCCGCAACTATGCCACAGCTGCCAGATACGTTTCTACAGCAACTGTCAGCATTTTGTAAGCTCCATGCAGGAGCTGGAGGAACAATTCAACATCCAGTTCCACAGACAAGCAGCTACTTAAATGTATGCAAAAGGCAAAGAATATAATTGCACTTCCCTTAAAAGGATATAAGAACCACCACAGATCTGAGCTGCAAAGAACAAAAGCCACAGTGTTTGACTGCTCACTCATACAGAGTCTGTCCTACCTGTGCGCCAGGGCACTTTGCAAGAGGGCTGGCGACAGGGCAAACCTTGCAGCTCACGTTACCCGCACAGCATCTGGCAGAATCTAATGTGCATGTTATTTTGTAAAGTGGACGAACACAACTCGTGAGCTGAATTTTGCTCCTTACCCACACACTATGCGCTTTAAGGTACACAGCATGTTATGGACACCTGGCTGCAGTCAATGGACGATTTCAGCAACCAACAAATTTTCTGGCTATTTACAACACCCTAAAATTTTTCTTTAATTAGGGATTTTGGAATAAAGTCCAACTTAATCCTTGACTTATTTGTGTTTAATTTGGGATGCCTATTAAGAAAGTGTCACGTAGCAGCCACTACACTGGATATGCTGAGATTGTATGGGCTGGGGGAATTCAACCCTCCTCTCTTTTTATACCCCCACCCCCACACACACACCTTACTATGTATATAGCTCTTTTCAGATGACTTTTTTTTTTTTTTTTTGCTTTTTGGGTCACACCCGGCAATGCTCAGGGGTTTCTCCCTGGCTCTGCACTAAGGAATCACTCCTGGCGGTGCTCGGGGGACCATATGGGAATCGAACCCATGCCGGCACAGGCCGGCCACGTGCAAGGCAAACGCCCTTCCCGCTGGGCTATCGCTCTGGCCCCTCTTTTCAGATTACTTTTAACAAAGCAAGAGATATCTTTTTTTTTTGTTCTTTAAACTTTATCTTTTTTATTTATTTAAATATTTTATTATACCACCATTAGATATACAATTACAAGATGTTCATGTTCGAGTTTTGGTTCTACAGTGTTCCAGCACCCATCCCTCCACCCATGCCCATCTCCCACCACCAATGTCCCTACTTCCCTCCCCCTCCCCCCAGCCTGCCTCCATGTTCTTTATCCCCTCTCTCTCTCTCTCTCTCTCTCTCTCTCTCTCTCTCTCTCTCTCTCTCTCTCTCTCTCTCTCTCTCTCTCTCTCTCTCTCCCCCTGCTTCCCTTTCTTATACATTGTGGATTGTAATATACTCTAGAACATGGCTGGTTCCATTAGTTTGATGTACCACGCAGCCGCTTGCCATTCATCTAAGTCTCTGCCTGGTGGCCGAGAGTCCCGAGGCAGTTTGTGGGCTGGACCACCAGGACATTGGACGGGTCAGAGAGTGGAATGGGGACCCCCAGCTCCATCTCCAGGAACACTGGGTGACTTTCGCCAAGCAGGAAATATCTTAAGTGTTTGGGCCAACCACTTTTGCTCTGTTCTTTTTTTTTTTTTTTTTGCAAAACACCAAATCTATATTTACATCCATATAAAATAACATAACTTTAAGCTGAGATATAAATAAAATAAGTAATGTCTACTGCTTGACAACTTAAGTATCACAATCAAAATAAATCAAACTGGAATGAAATAAACAAAAAAAAAATCCAACGGATTGTACCTCTATTGTACTGCTGTCTCAGAAAAAATAAACATATAAAACCAGTAGTATCCCAATAGCTAATACTGATGGACAAAAAAAAATTTGTTTTGGAGTACAAAGGCTGTTTAAAGAAAGGGTTTAAAAAAAGATACTTTTCTGGATTCAGAAATGTGGTCAGAAAGGAAAAGATCCTCAAAGCCTCCCCCAATTTCAGCAGAACACAAAACCGGCTTGTTTTCAAATAGATTTGGTGATTTTTTTTTTAAATACAGGCTTAAATTCCAGCCCTCTTATCACATGTCTCCCTTTAAGATACACAAGAGTCAGAGGCGACTCTTAACAATCATCAGAGTCAGAGGCGACTCCTAACACTCATCAGATTAAGCGAAAGATAAGGTCAATCACCCTGCAAATGTGTTAATCTTCAAATATAGGCTATAAAAGTGCAAAAACTATGAAAACAGAAACTCTAGACTATGTACACATGGCTCAGCTTGTGGACAGGAAAACAGGTCGATAGTGTGAACTTTCATGATACAAAGCACTTCATTGCGATGCCGGCAGACCCCTCTCAGACCCGGCTGGCTCCCAGACTCGGCTCAAGTACCTTCAGGCTGCATTGGGGTGTGTGGGGGGGAGAGGGTTCCCTTCTCCCCACCCCCCAACCCCCCCCCTCCCCCCCCGCTCCCTGGAAGGCACGGCCAGAGTTTTGCTCTGTTCTTAAAAATTTTAAATAAACTATTCCTTTCAACCCCCACTCCCTGAGGGCCTCCACTTTCCACTGCCGGACTTCCCCCTCATCAGAACTCCACCTAGCAGACCAGCCTATCACAAGCCCAGCTCATTAATAAATGCTGGATTTAGAGATGACTACAAGAATATGCTGCCTGCAAAGGCAGTGCCTGGCAAGCTACCCGTGTCGTATTTGATATGCCAAATACCAGTAACAATTATAGACCTCATTCCCATGACCTGATGGAATGGTTTAAGGCTCTTTATGTTCCTGGAGCAAGCAGATGCCCTTGGGCTCTACTTGCATGAGACAGGTCATATGGAGATGTTACTGGTGCCCGCTCGAGCAAATTGATGATGAAGGGGAAGACAGTGATACAGTGATTCATTTCGAACAACACTTTAATTCATTCTTTTATTTTTTTGCTTTTTAGGTCACACCCAGCAATGCTCAGGGGTTACTCCTGGCTCTCTTTACTCAGGAATCACTCCTGGCAGTGCTCAGGGAACCATATGGGATGCTGGGAATTGAACCCATGTTGACCGCATGCAAGGCAAATGCCCTACCTGCTGTGCTATCACTCCAGCCCCTAATTCATTTTTTTCTTTCTTTTTGGGTCACACCCAGTAATGCTCAGTGGTTACTCCTGGCGGGACTCGGGGATCATATGGGATGCCGGGCTCAAACCCAGGTAGGCCACGTGCAAGGCAAATGCCCTACCAACTGTGCTGTCACTCTGTCCCCATTCTTAATTTAGCAACTTTACTATGTTATCCCTGAGTTGATCATACAAATGATTTAAATAATCAAAATATGCACCAAGAAGAGGCCCAGTGTGGAACATGATGCTTTAAATATTACTATTTACTGAGACAATCTTTAGGACCACTGATGTATGATTTAGTGATTCAGCTTTTCTCAGAGATCAATGCAATCCTGTCTTATTAATACTTATTCACTTATATTCCCAGTATCAGAAAAAAAAATAGCTGACCAAAGCAGGAGATATTATTTCAGTCATATTTGTATTTTACATTCGTGTAAAGAATAAATGTGAGCAAGGGAAAAGTCTCACATTTACGTCAACATTCATACCCATCTCTGCAAGTCTCAAGATCTCCACCCAGAATTTTCTTCTTAAATGTAGAACCAAAAATGAAAAATCAAAAGCAGAGATATGATACAGAAGGTGCAAGGTTTAAAAAGAAGTGAGCTTGAATGTCATATCGCAGGCACCCAAAGGCGAGTTGTAGGAGAGCAATTTCTTTATCACCCACGAGACAATTACACTATAAGAAAATGAGTGATCAATTATGAGCTACTGTCTTCGAGCGTGGTGGGCAGAGTGGGAGGGAGGTTAAAAACAGTGAAGGCTTGACAGTGACTAATGTTCCTGGCAGCTCAATGTCTGTATTGCAAACCTGAGATGGGAAAGGAGAAGGAAAGATTATTCTTGCTCAACCCAGAGACGTGCAGCAGCAGTGAGAAGGCAGAAGCATGGACAGAACATGGTGCGAGGCGACCCGGGGAGAACACAGGACCCAGCATTTGACACATGACACAGGAGACGCCCAGGGCTGTGGGAGGGGCAAAAGGGCGAGCAGGAGTTTCAGACAGCGAACCCACCCCTCGGTAGGGGAATGCTCAGAAAGAAAGTCCAGACAGGAGGTGGTCAAAAGCCAAGGTCACACCTGAATTTTGTACAATGAGGCAGAGCCCAATGGCTGTGTTCTATACCAACACAGGGGTGAATGGTTATTCCTTTCCTAATCTATGTTTTTTTTTTCTTTTTGGGTCACACCCGCGATGCTCAGGGGCTTCTCCTGGCTCTGCGCTCAGGAATTACTCCTGGCGGTGCTCGGGGACCATATGGGATGCCGGGATTGAACCTGGGCCGGCACAGGCTGGCCGCGTGCAAGGCAAACGTCCTACCGCTGGGCTATCGCTCCGGCCCCTCTATGAGTTATTTTATGTTGGAAAACTTCAGATGCAAGTTTAGCCTGCATCATAGAGATGTAGGCGCAGAAGTTACAAAAGAAACACAAGGCATGCTCAGAGAAGGTGTACAGTGCACGCACAAATGCTTTACAACAGCAACTCACCAGGTACATGAGGAAGCTGCCTGGAGGCAGCTTCACACGTGTCAGCAGGAGGCTAAGGAGCATGACACGAGCATGAAGATGGACTGTGTGCAAACCTGCTAGTGCTGAGACCGGCAGGAAATCCAGGCTGGGACAGCACAGCAGCAGGGCGTTGGCCTTGCACGTGGCTGACCCAGGTTCAACCGCCAGCATCTCCTATGGTCCCCTGAGCCTGCCAGGACTGATTCCTGAGTGCAGAGTTAGGAGTAAGTCCTGAGTGCCACTGGGTGCGGCTCTAAAACCCCCCTTCCCCCAAAAAGGAAAAAAAAAAAGAAAGAAAAAAATCCACAGTAGTTCTTCCAGCTGAGAAGGTTAGACTCAAAGTCAGTACAGAGAAGAGAGGAGGAAAAATTCCTAGCATTTAAAAGCACACCCCAGATAGGGAACAACTGGGAGTGAAATAGAAAGCCTCCAGACCATGGGAAGGAGAAATGATGATGTCATGAACTAGGCCAAGGGAGTGAGGAGTAAGTGAGGTGAGGATGCCAAGGATGATGACAGCAGAATGTGGGCTTTTCCCTCTGTGCTTACAAGAAGTCCAGGCTGAACCTCTAAAGAACTAGGGAATTCCCGGCCAAAGGAGTGGTCCGCCAGTGTCCGCACACCTTGAGAGGAGCACAGTTTTAAATCTATCCATCATCTGCTAAAATCAGGGTGATCGTGAGGTGCAAACAGAGCACCCTTCCCCAGTTCCTGCCTGACACGGCACAGAGGCGACAGTCACAAGCTCTGCCATCCTGTCTTCCAGGGGCCACTGTGCCAGCTGCTGATTGCGTGCAGCCCCCAGGCACGTTCCTGTGGCCCTCAGCACTTCAACGCTCAAGCGGGCCAATCGGCTCCTTCGCCTGATGACCCAGACTCCTTCCCCTGGCCAGCATCAGCAGAAACATGTTCTTCCTCCTGCCCCACTCACCTGGGATGTAATTGATCCCACAGTCGATGACGATTGCTCCAGGTTTGATCCACTCCCCCTTCACCAACTCTGGCTGACCAGCTGCAACCACCACGATGTCACCTTTATTCACCTAGGGGAAGAAGGTTCAGAAATTAAAACGGAGAAACAGACAGATATCTAGAGGGCGGGCCAAGGAAGCAGCTCGGTGGAAGAGCACTTGCCTTATATGTGTGAGGAGGCCCTAGGTTTCATCTCTAGCATCACAAAAAATCTATAGTGAAAGGACATCCTAAGTTTTGGCCAGGGTCCTAAGTTTGGGCGCATCTGCTGCCTGAGCCAATGGGGATCCTAAGGGACGGGTGCTGCCCACATCTCCCTTGAGATGTGCGCTTTCATATCTAATGCTGGGCTCTATGCACTGGGGTTCTCTCCACCCTCAGAGAAGCAGTGCTCCCTTGAGCACGTTATTCTCTCTCTGCTCTCCCTTCTTCCACTTTCTAAAAGCCTCCAAATAAAATCTTTGTTTTTTGCTTAGAAAACAAAAACTAAAGAAGCCTCTAAATTTTATATATATATAAAGTGTGTTTGCTTTGGACCACAACCAGCAGAGCTTGGGGCTTACTCATGGCTTGGCACTCAGGGATGACGCCTGGCGGTGCTCTGGGGATCTTCGGGTGCCTGATCGAACCCAGGTTAGCCACATGCAAGACAAGCACTTTACCTGCTAACCTATCTGGCCCTGTTCTGGTTAACATTCTTAACTGGCACCAGCGTATTCAATGGCATATTAGGTGAAGGTCTCAAACACAGGCCACACACCATGCCCAATCGTCTTTCACGGCTGCCCTGATTTCCACAAGACACAGAGCTGCCTTTTCACGAGAACCTGACAGGGAGGGAAGGGCCCGGGCTTGGAGCCACAGTCCTAGCAGCTTCCTCTCCCATGGAATGGGGTGCTGCCGGTCTTCTGCAGAGCACGGCCTGGGAAGGACTCAGAGGGGGCTGCACTCGCCTGCTCTCACACCGCAGACCTACACTGTCAACAGAGGCATAGCCATGGGAGAACTCTTGGGCTCCATATCCAACGCCAGAGTCAAGAATAGGTTGTCACAGGGGCCAAGGGGGCCACCCCCACAGAGCACCTCTGCCCTGGAGGCCAGCACTGCTACGCACCTGGGCATCGGGCAGCTAGGGCTCAAGTCGTAGCTCCGCTAATGTGAATCCCTTACCTGCCATAAAGCGGCTGGCTGGAAAAAGAGCATGGCCAGAGCAAGAGCTGGATAAACGCAGTCAAGGTTTAGATTTTTGTGATGCTGGGGCCACATAAAATATTTAGCAGTAATTTGTTTCCTCAAGTGTACGTGCATACACACACGTAACACATACCCTTCAGGAACACACACACACACACACACACACACACACACACACACACAACTTTCAAGGACCCTTTACCTCCTCACTGAGATTGGCTGTCTTCGAGTGGCAGGTGGTTACAGTAGCATTGTTCCACAGAAGCAGGTCATGCATCGGGGCACCGACTATTTTACTGCGACCGATCACCACTGCGTGCCGGCCAGCAATCTGCACCCCTGAAAAAAAAAACAACGTTCACACTGTGGAGAGCCATCCTTCTAGGGCACAGAACAACTGCACAAAAGCAGGATTTTTGCCATAGGAAAACTCTCCCCTGAACTGTCCTCCTTTGGCAATACCCTCAGCTCAAGCGCTGCAGCTACAAACTGAGATGCGGACGTGTGTCCTTTCTGTGGGTTTAAGGGAGCAGCTTAAGCCAAGATTCATTCATTGACTCATAGGAGAGTGGGAAGAAAACCTACACACAAAGAGAAAAAGAAACCCCAACATTCAGCTAAACAGCCATATGGGAGAAGAGGACACCAGATTCAATTACAAGGGAAAAATGCTGTGACAAATGGGTGTTAGTGGGGTGGAGAGAAACAAGGGAGAGCAGAGCTCATCGTAACCTCCCCACTTCCAGGTGAGTTTATTCCCGCAGTTCCTCATCTACATTTCTTTTTTTTTCTTTTTGTGTTTTGAGTCACACCCGGTGATGCTCAAGGGTTACTCCTGGCTTTGCACTCAGGAATTATTCCTGGTGGTGCTCAGGGATGCTGGGGATCCCACCATATGGGATGCTGGGGATCGAACCCGGGTCAACCGCACGCAAGGCCAATATCTTCCCCGCTGGACTATCGCTCCGGCCCCCCTCATTGTGCTATCTGCCGGGCTGATAAAGAGGAACTTAAAGTGAAGCTGAAGTTCTTTCACTTCAGTGCTTCATGGCATTGTACCTCTGCCCTTTTCGGGAGTGCATATCCTATTCAATTTAGGTCAATTTTGGCCAACTGGGCCATCGGTTCAGCACAAAAGTCCAAGGGCGCAATGAGAGTCAGGCTCCGTGGTGCTGGGGATACTTGGACCACTCTGGTATTGCTTGGGGGCTCCAGGGTGGCACCCAGAATGCTTGAGGCACCGAAGTGTCAATGGGAATAGGACCCAGGTCAGACACATGTTAGGCATGAGCTTGAAGTGCTGTACTGGCTACAAGCCCTTACATCTATTCTCTTCAACAGGACACATTTTTTTTTAATTGAAAAAACAAATAAACAAACAAACAAAAACCTCTGCTAAAAGTATTCACAGTAATGCTAAAATACAAAGACCGAGTCTAGGTAATGGGGGTGACAAGGACAACTGTTCGAGATGTTGCAGCCATCTGTCTAGTCCGAGAATACTACGATAGCTCAGTGCCCATTAAGATGGTGGGGACTCAAGGGAATCTTTTTTCTCTTTTACAGAGGTGTTCCTTCCTCTCTCCTTCCCCCAAACTGTTGCTCTGCTGCCTCCCGGACAAGGTACATATCCCTTTGAGTTTTTTTTTTTTATCTATAAGGGAAAAATAGATTTGCTGAGAAAAGTGAGATTGCGGCAAAGCGTCGAGCAGACAGGCCCCTGTGCCAATCCAACCCGTGATTCTCGGGGTCAGCTCTATACCTACGCAGCTCTATCTCCTCTATGCCTGCAAGCGACAAGCCCAGACTGAGAACTGGGGCTTAGGTTTTGTTTGTACCTGTCTCCTTGATCAGTTCCAAGCATCCTTTCGGTGTACAAGGGATGAAACAGTCGGTTAGGTCACCTCTAGCAAGTTTTCCAGCACTGATGCTCGTCAACCTAAAATAACGAAGGCCGAGGAGGTAATGAGGTGCTTAAGGTTAACCTTTAGAAGCTCAAACTATATATTCGCTTCTAGCATTTCCAAACATATGGTTACACAAGGACCGTGCAGGTGTAGAAGACAGTCACACTCACCCATCCACATCCTTTTCAGGCGAGATGGCGTCAATCACTGCTTCGGTGTTAATGGGATTCTCTGAATCTAAAGGGAGCTGCACTATGAATCCATGGACAGCGACGTCCTCATTCAAAGATGTGATGCACTTCAACACCTAAAGTCATACCACATGGAAAGTTATACAACTATCACACAGATACCAGAAGGGTGAAGGGAGGCCTTCCTACGTCAGTAGTCAGGCTGACCCTTCTCTGCGCCAACAGCCTAACTACTATCTTCTTGCAGTGTGGCCCTCCTTGAACCTGTATGTCTTTGGGCCATACATGGAGATACTCAGATACTTGTTCTGCCTGTACTTGAACACCGTGTAAAGAGAGCATACACATGGCTTTTAAAACACAAATTACTAATGGCCGAGTATTCCTTCAGTTTTTTATTTTGAGAGCGGCCCAGGTGCTCCTCCTGAAAATTCTCTGCCAAGGTGGTTCAGGTGAAGTCTGGAGATACAGCCTGCCCAGACTCTGCAGTACTGGGGACTGGTGCTTGAGGGGTAAGGGGTGGTCTTTAGGTTAAAAGAAATCTGCTCAGTCTGCAGTACTGGGGCGTGCTGGGGTCCCCTCCTTAGGTCTTTAGGTTAAAAATAAAGTTATGGAGAGTTCTTTCATACACTGAATCCACAAGTTCAATTAAACTAGAGAGCATGTCAGCTGTTCTCTTAAGCAACTGAACAACTCACCTCAGTCTCTGTGACTGTTCTTGGTAACTTTATGTGGGTGGTTTTGATCCCAACCTGCACAAATGAACATTTAAAATAAGTCAATGGAAAGAGAACTGATACATTTCTCTGTACCGAAGAGTGAGCTAGCAGTTAACCTTTACACCCTCTAAAGGCTCATCTCTCACCGACCTACTCACCATCTACTTACTAGTTGTCACAACTGTACTTAAGCAACTTTGTGTCCTCTAGGCAAACCAGAGAGTGTAGAATAGTGAGGGGCACACCAGGGGTCTTGTCTAACAGGGGTGCTGTCTAAGTCACCAATTTCTACTTGCAGAACGGGGCGTTATGTCTGCAGTGGCACGTCAGTTACAGCGTGAGGGTAAGCGCCAGAGGGGCGGGCGAGGCACCCGGTTCCAGGCATTACCTCTTCTGCAGCCTTCAGCTTCACATTTACATAAAGATTGGAATCATCTCTGTTGCCAACCTAGAATAATGCATGCAAATCAGACGGTTAGTGAAAGGCAGAGTGTACAGCAAGGCTTCTGAAGTTTTCATTGGGATAAAAGGAATGTTTAATCTTGAGACTTCTGCTGCTGAGAACTTTCACTGAGAAACAAGGAGAATGTTGGGCCAGAGTGAGATGAGAACACAGTGCTGACCCCGCCCAGAGCCAAAATTAGAGATTTCTCCCTGGAAAAGCCAAAATAAAGGTACTGGATGGTTCCTTCTGCCTGGAGAGCAAGTGAAGGCACTGCCAGGCTGCCAGAAGCGGCATCTTGGCATCAAGGAGACATGCATCACAGCAGGGCGAAGAGGGCTGAGGCTCTAAAAACACTGAAGCCGGAAGAGGAAGGCCCACCCAGTGGGCACTGACACTTGCTGCCCCTGCAGCCATGGAGAGGCATTAGAGAGGGGTCAGCTCTAGGGGCACGACACAGGCAAAGAGCTGCTCGCCAGCTCAGACAGGAAGCACCGGGCAGAAGCCCAGGGCCTGGAGGCACTGTGTTCCGGCTCGTCATCCTCTCCCTCCCTCGAGCACATCCGGGCTTTGTTTCCCCTTTACATCTGGAGCATTTCTTTCACAAGTGTTCTGCCATGATTCAGTGGTTGACATTTGTCCTTTTCAAACTGAAATGTTCTTTCAGGTTGAACTTCCACAAAGTTTGTTTTCTTCCAAAATCGCTGCAGGAGGAGCAAGCAGCGGGTCCCTGGATACCAAAGACAGCAGGGACGAGGCTGTTTTGCTGAGGCAGGACATGCTCTGGCCTTTGGAGTAGTACTGTCAGTCCCTGCCACACTGACGCTCTTACTGGAAGCTCCCTCCACTTAGAAATATGGCCTGACTTTCTTAGCTTCAGCTATTCCTTATATAGAGAGTGTTGGCTGTTTGGTTGTTAATTTGGTTTTTTTTTCCTTAGGTCTATTATCCATGGTGCTCAGGGCTTACTCCTGGCTCTGCACTCAGGGATCAATCTTGGAAGGACTTAGGGGGTCATATGGGGTATCAGAAAATGAATACAGGTTAATCAGTCATGAGCAAGGCAAGTCCCCTACTCACTACTACTATTTTTGAAGGGACCACACCAGGTGGTGGTAAGGGGGCCACTCAGAGTGGTGCCTACAGGATCATGTGGTAATAGGGCTAGAACCTGAGACTCCCACATGCAAACCACACGCTCCAGTCCTTTGAGTTATGGGCCTAGCCTGAGAGTTCTCAGCTTTGCTGCGACCAGTTTGAATTTCCAAGAGAGCAGCAAGGGTACTTTGTGGGGCATGGGACTTTTCATGAACAAGGCTTCTTTGTACCTAAGTGTGTTGGGCTAAAGATGGGAGAGGGAGAAGGGCAGTGTTCCCTAGAATCTTAGTGCCTCTCGTGTTTCTTCTTTGAGGGGCTCCACAGGGTGGCACTAAGGGTGGGCTGACTCGAGCTTGGAGTACAACAAGGTGCCACTGCAGCTCCCATAAGCATAGTCTGTGCTCCGTCCTCTGAGCTGTCTCCCTGGGTCTTCTTTGCTCTTTTCCAACTTTGCTTCCATCACCCAATCCTGATTGGGTGATCACATCATCACATGCTGGGATCTTTTGATGGAAGGAGGAAAGGAGAGCATTCTAAATATATGAGCATTAATTCAGAGTTTCAGAGACATTTCTAACTGCGATGAGCTCTTAGATTCAACTCTGAGATTAAGCAGCTTTCTATTCACTACGGGTCCTCTGTAAACGGCAATTTCTATTCTATGCTTAATCTTAATTCATCCTTAGGGTAGCTGAAATGCTACTCTAAGCCACTTTCCCAGGAAAGGCATGGGAGTCTATATGTTTCTGGAATGAATTTTCTGATGCTTTTGTGCCTGAAGGACCCACTTGACTAAATCCAGAGTAGGAACATCTCTCAGAGGCGTCTTCAGTACCCAGAGGTAAGGGAACGAGGTCTTTCGTTACTGGGCCTCCACGGGTAATTGCTTTAGTCTGAATGCGGCTGACAAAATTTTTCTAAATAAAGAAGACTGGTACCAGTTTTAAAAAAGAAGCCTTGAATAGTTAGAGCTATGAGCTATTCTTATTGTAATCCTAATGCAAAGAATAAGATCTCTTAGGAACCAATGAAAAGAACTCTTAGTCTCGGCATTTTCTAGAGGAAAATGGTTATATAATCATTGGTAGACTACATGCATAACAGTAAATTCTTGACTGACAGTTAAGCAGGTGGGTGGAAGAACAGAAGTCTAATCACATTATATATTTTATAAAGAGAATCTGAAGTGATTTGGCAGGAATGCTGAGTTGGGCCAGGGAGATAGCTCAGGAGTCAGAGATACGCCTTGTCTGAGCAAGGGCGCACGTTTAATCTCTGTCACTGCGTACCTTCCTCACACTTCAGTACGGCCTGGGTGGACATCACCAGGCTTTAAGACTGGCTGGTCTTGCCTGATTGGTCAAAAGGTAGCTCCAAGGGTTCCCAAGAACCACTACAGCATAGAAAGATATTGACTCTGCTACTAAAGTACACGACTACAAACTTCTCTCCCTGCTTCATTGGGAAAGACAGGCTAATATGCCAACACCAAAATTAATAAACACAAGGTGGGGGTGGGAAGATGGTCCTAAGGTCCTAAAGCACATGTTTTGCTGCTTTCATCCCTGGTGTGGCCCCCAAACAAAAAGCAAAACAAAGTACAAGTCTGGGGGCCAGTGTGATAGCACAGTGAGCAGGGCACTTGCCTTGCACGCAGCTGATCTGGGTTCGATCTCCAACACCTCATACCTGAGCCCCTTCATTTAGGAGTGATCCTTGAGCACAGAGCTAGGAGTAACCCCTGAGCATTCCCATGTATAGCCCCAAACCTCTAAACAAAACAAAACAAGAAACAACTCACACTAACAAAATACAAGCTTGGAAGCCAGTCTTAAAAACTGGAGGGAAAGGGCCAAGGAGACAGCTCAAAGGGCGGGAGTGCTTGCTCCGTGTGGGAGGACGTGGAAGGCGGGGTGGAGGGCTGGGTATGATACCTGGCACAGCATGGTTCCCAGCACCCCGGAGCAGCCCCCTGAGCAATGCCTGGTGTGGCCCCAAATCACAACAAAACAAAAGAGACAAAACCAGGGAAAATCCCCAAGCTAAGGGAAAGGTTTTTAAAAAAAGGGGGGGGGGGCGGGGGGGGTGGGGAAAAAAAAAAATAGTTTTCTTGCCTATGACATTTACTCTTCCTGCAACAAACAATTCACTGCAATAAACAAAGTAACGGAGCCCCTGATGTGCCAAGCATACACCCACCCATAAATCTTTGATGGTTAGTAATCTGCAAAGGGAAAACCTACAGCAAGGGAGAGAACGGCTGGGAGAACAGCGGGCCTGCGCTTCCTGTCTCAGCCGAGGCCTTTCACATGACGAGCAGGAATGGGGACAAAAGGGGACAAATATCTAAGGATAACTCACTTTGAACAGGGCGCAAAAAGTTAGCAAGGGTAGGAATGGGGGACAAATATCTAAAGATAATTCACTTTGAACAAGGGGCAAAAAGTTAGCAAGGGTTCAAAAAACTAAGCAAGAGATTAAATGACACGCGTGAAGATATACATACAGAGAAATGTAAAGTGAGGAAGCAAGTATTTCTGAAGGGAGATTCTGGGTTTTATTTTGGTTTTGGGTCATACCCAGAGATGCTCAAGAATCATTCCTGGCAGTGCTCAGAGGACCATGAGATGCCAGGACTAAACCTGGGTCAACTGTGTGCAAGACAAATGCCCTACATGCTGTACTTCTCTGGCCCCTGAAGAAAGATTCTTTTTTAAATGAAAGGTCTCTCTCTTGTATTTTTTTAATGGAATCACTGTGAGATAGTTAACAAAGTTGTTTTGTGTTTTAGTCAGAAAATGTTCCAACACCCATCTCTTCACCAGTGTACATTTCCCACCAACAATGTTCCCAGTTTCCCCCCACCACCCCACCCAGTCTCAAATTTTTATCATTCAACTCAACCCTTCAACCATTTCTTTGTATATCTGTCCACACGACAAACATTCATCAAATGCTTCCTACTGGATGAACCTGGAGTTCAGGGGGAAACCTGGATGGTAATCCAACGTAAGAAATGTTCTCCCATGCAGGTATGCAGACTGTGTGAATTTACTTATAGAAAGAAGCTGAGGCATTCAGATGGTTTAGGTAACCAGCAAAAGAGGAGTTCTAGAAGGCTTAGCTGATATTTGGGGATGGATGAAATCCCTAAAACACAGTCCACAACTTCTTTAAAGACCCCAAGGCTAACTGAGAAGGCCTAAAAGTGCCAAATTATTTTCACAGAAAACAGCTGTTACTGTTTGCCCACTTCACTGTGTTGACACACGCATAATCCATAAAGGTAGTAGAGGCAGGAAAGAAAGAAGCGAGCTGGCAGCAACCAAGAAAATGGCACGAAACCATACTAGATCTCCTCTGCCACACGCTCGCAGTAGAAGCCGAAGAAAGCTAAGTCTACGCTCACTCCTATGTTCTGTGGGAGAGCTGGAAAGCCCTCATGAGGCACTTCTGCTACAGATGCAATCACGATGGCTGTCACCAGGAAGAGTATGCTGTGCTTTTTTTGCCATGCAAGCTGAACTACTGAATTTTTAAACGGAATACTAGTTTTACTTGAAAGAAAAACTGACAATGATTATTCACGCCTGAGTTTTGACAAATGTTTTCACAACACTGGACAAACTTAGTCTGCTGTTTCTAGGAAAAGAATGTAGTATTTGCTGTCAATGAAAAAACTGAAGTAGAAATTTTTTTTGGGGGGTTGACATGTGATGGTGTTTAGGGGCTAGTCCTGGCTGTGCTCAACAGCAACCCCTTGCAAGAGTGATGAGTCACACACAGGCTAGTATCTTGCTTCCTACACTATCTCTCTGGCTCAAAAAATTAGGATTTTCCCATCCATTTCTATAATCTTCTCAATAAATGCCTTTCTGATGTGTTCACTGTTGATACTAATGACTATGATTATTTGTTTATTTATTTATTTATTTATTTATTTATTTTTTATTTTTGCTTTTTTTGGTCACACCCGGCAATGCTCAGGGGTTACTCCTGGCTTTACACTCAGGAATTACTCCTGGCAGTGCTCGGGGGACCATATGGGATGCCAGGGATCGAACCTGGGCAGGCAAAGGCCGGCCGCGTGCAAGGCAAACGCCCTACCCGCTGGGCTATCGCTCCGGCCCCAATTTATTTTTTGCTTTTTCTGTGGGGGTGGTCACACCCGGCGAGGCTCAGGGTTTACTCCTGGCTCTTCACTCAGGAATTACTCCTGGCGGTGCTGGGGGGACCATATGGGATGCCAGGGATAGAACCTGGTCGGCCGCGTGCAAGGCAAACGCCCTACTGCTGTGCTATCATTTTGGACCCAATTTTTGCATAATGAAATATGCTACCATTTATAAGATTTGTATAATTCCATGAGCAATTATTTTCTCAATGAGGAAAAGAATAAAATACCACACATAGGTAAATAGTGATCCAAACTAACTTAAGAACTGGGGGAAAATAAATCTCAAAAGGGTAAAGCAGGGGCCGGAGCGATAGTCCAGCGGGTAGGGCGTTAGCTGCCGGCCCGCCGGTTCGATCCCCGGCATCCCATATGGTCCCCCGAGCATCAGGAGTCACAAAGGAATCACTCTGCCAGGAGTAATTCCTGAGTGCAGAGCCAAGAGAAACCCCTGAGCAATGACGGGTGTGACCCAAAAAAAAAAAAAAAAAGGCTAAATCATATATATTTACTTTGCATTCAGAAGCCCCCAGGGTTTGATGCCCAATACCACATGGCTACATGGTAACCTAACCACTACTGGAAGCAACTATCCCCAAAGCACTGCTGGGTATGGCCACAAATCAATAACACACACACACACACACACACACACACACACACACACACACACACACACACACACACACACACTTAAACAGATTTTGATTTTTGGTATAGCAGTGAGAGTTCTCTTATACAGTTTTAGACTGTATACTGCACACTGCAATTAACCTTTAAAATTTTAACCTTTAAAAGTTTTACTTATAGGGTCAGGGAGACAGCTGAAAGAGCTGGAAGCAAATGCTTTGCATGCAGGAACTCTGGGTTCAATCCCTGGCACCTCATGGTGCTTTCAGCGCTGCAGTAGAGCCCCCCACCCTTATCCCCTGCACTACCAGGTGCAGCCCCCAAAAAACAAAAAAACAACCACACAAAAAACTTACTGACTCATGGTGCTGTAGCAAAGAAAAAATAGAACTGTTTGGGATCAGCAAAAATGATTTTTAAAAAACTTCTTGTATATAAGTATACCAAAAGAATAAGTTAAAAATATTCTAGAGCCAATAAGTATATGAAAAACTGCTCTTCCTCACTTCTCAGGGAAATGCAAATCAAAATGACACTATCCCCACTAATGAGTGAGATATATCAGAAAGATTAAAAACCAGTGTGTGTGTGTGGGGGTGCCAGAGCTACAGCACAGTGGTAGGGCATTTGCCTTGCATGTGGCCGACCCGGTTCGATCCCCAGTATCCCATATGGTCCCTTGAGTGAGTACGCCAGGAGTAATTACTGAGTAATCCCTGAGCATCACCAGGTGTGACCCTCCAAAAAACAAACAAACAAAGAAACAAACACACACCAGTGTTGGGGGCCGGGGTGATGACAGCACAGCAGGTAGGGTGTTTGACTTGTACACGGCTGACCCGGGTTTGAGTCCCTGGCATCCTACATATTCCCCCAAGTACTGCCAGGAGTAATTCCTGAGTGTAGAGCCAGGAGAACCCTGAGCACTGCTGGGCGTGACCCAAAAAAACAATAAATAAACTAAAAAAAAAACACTGTTGACAGGGATGTAGTGAAAAAAGGACCCTTTGTTCGCTGTTGGTGGGAAGGCTGTCTGGTTTAGCCTCTATAGAAAAACAGTATAAAGGCTTCTAAAAATTAACGGGGGGGGGGGGGGGGAAATTAACAGTTAGAGGGCTGGAGAGACAGTATAGCAGGTAAGGCCATCTGCCTTGCATGCGCCTAATCCAGGTTCAATCCCTGTGTACAAAGTCAGGGGTAAGCCCTGAGCACTACCTGGTAAGCCAGGTGAAGACCAAATAGCCCCCTTTCAAATAAAAAAAGCAGTTGAGTTGCTTTATGGCCCAGATATTCTATTTCTTGGCATTTACCTCTAGAACACAAAAACATTAATTAAAAAGAAAATCTGTAGTCCTACATTCACTGCAGCATTATTCATAAGAGGCTAGATCAGGAAACAAGCCAAATTGTTTGAACCCAAGAATCATGAGTGGATAAAGAAATCTGTGGCATGGAAGCACAATGAGACTATTACTCAGATCTAAGAAAAGATGAAATCCTGAAGTTTGCTGCAACTTGGGAGGAACTGGAGAGGCATCACGCTGTGCGAAGTGAGTCAGAGGGAGGACAAATTCCAAGCTCTTGTTCTCATATGCAGAATATGAAGAAACAGGGAATAAACAATGGCCAACAGTAACAGACCGTGAGAGTCTGTCTACAGAAGTGCGTCTGTGAACCAGGAAGGAGGATCAGATGGAAAGAGAGAGAGAGAGAGAGAGAGAGAGAGTGATGAGGGAAAGCTGATGCTCTGGTGGGGGGGCAGGTATGATAAATCAGCACCGGAAAAGAAGAGGCTAGAGGGCTTGGGAATAGCTGTGGGCAACACCCATGTTACAGGCACCAGGCCAAGAATGTGATCTTAGCAGCCCTGTCACTTGGGGTCTATGGCACTCCCACCCAAGGAGTACGAGAACTGCAATGACAAAACAACCCTCTCCATCGCTGAACAACGGAAAGGTCAGGGGGAGTGTTATTTACGACAGCCGAGAGTTACAAATACCCAAATATTCTGAATTCACCAAAAGCTGAGATTCTTTTGTGTGGAGAGTATAACTTGTCAAGTCGTACTGAATTTAATTATTGTCCAGTCTCACGTAGATGGCTTATGATTGTCTTAGTAGGGTATGTTAAGCAAGGAGTGAAGTCATGTACTTTCCTCCACAATGATTTTCAAATAGTATCTGGCAGGTAGAGATAGTAAAAAAGAAAAGACTAGCAGTTTCAGGCACTATTCATTCAAATTTAGTTTTTTGCTCTATCAGAGCAAATTTGGTGGTGGTGATGGGGGGATTGCCCTATTACTTTAGTGCAAAGCAGTTTTAAAGAGGCAAAGTATCATCTCAATCGAGAAGAAATGCGTACTGATCAAACAGTGACTAGGAGGAGGCCGAGAGGTGCTTAGGGCTGTGGTTAAAGAACTGTGCTTCGCTCCAAGTAATAGCAATAGAGCTTACTTAATAAACACTCAGCAAGCTACACATCTGGTGAATGGTAAACTTTTAAGTCTATAACTGTCAGATGACAGGTTTAGCTAATCTGGGAGCTTTGCTGTTTTGCCCACTCACAGCTTAATCTACTTAAGCCAAGATTCATTCTAATGAGACCTCTCTTCTATGTAAACACTGCTAGAGGGTGTGGCAGTTACAGAAGCCACCTTGACTCTGAATAACTTCTGACTTATTATACATCTACTAAGGCTTCTATGTTTTCTAGATTGGGCACAGCTCCTCTTTATACCCACTGCACCCAGCGTGGGACAGTTAGAATTTACCAGGAGACTACCAACATGGCTACATTGAGACTATAGGAAGATTATAGGAAGGATCATATGAGTTTGCTCTCAAGCAGGCGAGTGTGACCCTTTCAGTATATGGAGAACAAGATACTCAGAATCACCCTGGTGCAGATAATAAATAAGAAGGACCTTGTGGGTACCATCTAGATTACATGAAGCTCATGAAACGAAGATGTATTACTTTATACCAGCTCTCTCTCTCTCTCTCTCTCTCTCTCTCTCTCTCTCTCTCTCTCTCTCTCTCTCTCTCTCTCGCCAATGTTTTACATAAAGATAATCTCAGAAGAGAAATTAGTCCTTGGCTTACTTTGTTTATACCTGTAATAGGGTGTGGCATCACCCTTCTACACTCTGTTTAGGGTTCTTTGCTGAAATGACCCTCCCTGGATTACTTTGGTGTATATAAGGGGACTGACTTGAGGCCCCTTGGCTTTTTGCTCCTTCTTTTGGGTAGGACTCCTCTCGGGTGAGATCCTCTCTCTTTGGTGGGAGACTTAGGCTCTTTTGCATGTTCTAAGTTCTGACCAGAGCTAGAGTTCTTTCATTGTATTGGATTGCTGTGGGAGAGCTTTCATACTATTAAAAGCCTTTTTGGAACTGCGCCAGATCCGTGAGTTTTCATCTGTTCCCCCGGTGTCCTCGGAGGTAGAAGAGAACTTCTGTCCTGACACTGTTGGGGATCCTGGCGGCATCCCCGATATCTAACCTCTACTTTAAAAAATTACTGAGAGAAACAAAATACTGTCTTTTAACAACTATATCATCTGTATTTTTTTCTTTCTTAAATTCAATCAAACAAGCAAAGAGCAAAGAGAGTGAATGCAGAAGCACTCACTGGATCTTCATAAATGAAGATCCAGTTATCCTCTATTAGGTCAGAGAGTGAAAGTTACTCTTTAAAAAATTACTGCTGGGGCCGGAATGCTAGTACAGCAGGTAAGGTGCTTGCCTTGCATGCAGCTTACCTGCACTCAATCCCTAGCACCACATCGTCTCCCGAGCACCATCGGGTATTGCCCACAAACAAATAAAACCGAATGACTATTATTTGATCAGGGGTGTTGCAGAGGGGAAGAAAGCTTAGGGTACTATGAGGGTATGCACAGGGTCATTCCCAGCAGAGCTCTGGGGTCATTGTGATGCCAGAGATCAAACCAGAGTAGGCTGGTACAAGGCAAATGCCTTAACCCCTGATACAGCTATCCAAACTTTAGTTTTATTTATTTTTTCTTTTTATTCTTTTTGAGTCACACCTAGAGATGCTAGGGATCACTCCTGGTCGGGCTCGAGGGACCATAAGAGGTACAGGATCAAACCTGGTTTTGATCCTGTGTACAAGGCAAGTTGCACACTAGTTTCCATGGTTTTCAATTTTATTACAGTGGATAGTGATAGAAACAAAAGAGTTAAAGATCTTAAACTTATTAGAGGTTGGGAAGGAGTATTGGGATTCCCCCGCCACCCTAGGAGCTAATCTTGACTCTGTGATCAGGAGTCACTCCTGGTAGTGATCAGAGGACCACCTGGGTGCTGGGCAAGCGGGGCTTGTCATGTGCAAGGCACTTGTACTATCTCTCCAGCCATTAACAAATTTAAGAGTATAGAGGTGTCCTAAGACCAAAGTTTGAAACAACAAATAAGGGAAGGTACTGACAGAGAATAACAAAGGTCCCATAGTTGAACTGAAGGGGAAGGAAAATGTTACAAAGCAGAACTGAGAATGTATGAAGTCTCATGAAATTTTATCTCTCTCTCTCTCTCTCTCTCTCTCTCTCTCTCTCTCTCTCTCTCTCTCTCTCTCTCTCTCTCTCTCTCTCTCTCCCCCTATCTATTTTTTGCTTTTTGGGTCACACCCGGCAATGCTCAGGGGTTACTCCTGGCTCTGCACTCAGGAATTACTCCTGGAGGTGCTCGAGGGACCATATGGGATGCTGGGGATTGAACCCGGCTGGCATGGGCCGTGGCCGTTTCAAGGCAAACACCTAACCAGCTGGGCTATCACTCCGGCCCCAAAATTTTATTTTTTAAAAATGTACAGTACATGGGGCCGGCGAGCCCAGGGGTAGGCGTTTCTGCAGGCTGCCGCCCTGTGCCGGCCGGGTTCGTCGGCTCCCTATGGTCCTGCCGCCAGGTGATTCAGAGCAGGGTGCAGAGCCAGGGTAACCCGAGCCCGCAGGATGCCCAAAAGAAAAAAAAGTAGTAAGGGCGAGCAATAGCCCAGCGGGTAGGGCATTTGCCTTGCACGCAGCTGGCCCATGCTGGCCTGGGTTCGATTTCTGGCATCCCATATGGGTCCCCAGAGCACCGTCAGAAGTAATTCCTGAGTGCAGAGCCAGGAGAAACCACTGAGCATTGCTGGTGTGACTCAAAAAAAAAAAACAAACAAACAAAAAATTAATTGCAGGAAACCAGGGTTTGATCCCCAGCACCTCATATGGTCGGTCCCCTGAGCACTGCCAAGTGTGGCTCCAAAACAAAACAAAAAAATAAAATAAAAAAAAAAAAAGGGCGACGGACAGAGGAGAGTAAGTGCTTATTGCCTTAAGTGCTACTAAGAGATTAAGTGAACATTTACAGAAATACTTCGTCATAAATACCTGTAGAACTGCCAGTCCTGGGGGTAAAACCAGGAACTTGCTTCTTCATTTGAATAACTTGGTTCTTCAGTCGTTCCCTTATTTGCCTAGAAAAAGGGAAATGTTAAGAGTTAAATCTCTGGGCATGGCTCAAAAATATTAAGAGTTAGGAAATGTCAGATTAGTTTTGAACAGAAATAAGTGATCTGAATTACAGGGATCACAGTTTCCCTCGAAGAACACCTTCACAGGGGTTACCTGCCACAGTACACTCCATAAGCATCCACCAATTCTCTAGGCTTTGAGGAGATACCTAATTCTTCTGACCTTACTGTCACTGCCTAAACACTTGATAACACCCCACTAAATTTGCTCAATAGTTCTAGAAACTGCTAATCTTCATCTCTTTTTACCATCTATACCTGCCAGATGCTTTCTGAAAATCATCGTGTAGGAAAGAACATGACTCCTCTTGCTTAACAAACCCTTACTAAGACAATTTTTCCCTGGCTTTTGGGTCACACCAGCAATGCTCAGGGGTTACTTCTGGTTCTGCACTCAGGAACTACTCCTGGCAGTGCTCAGGGTACCATATGGAATGCCGGGAATCAAACCCATGTGGGCCGCCTGTAAGGTAAATGCTCTACTATCACTTCGGCCCTTACTAAGACAATCATAAGCTATCTACTTGAGAATGGACAATAATTAAAATCAGTATGAATTGCCCCGAAGAGAGAGACCCACCCACACCAGACACACAGCTAATCTGCAACCCCAGAAGAGATCCAGACCCATCCACTTCAGACCCACAGCTGCGCTGCTCGGCTGGTCCCACGTGGAAGCAACCCATGGAGCTGACCTCCCGGTAAGGGGCTCAGCCAGTCCCTGGCGAGTCCAACATTGCTCCAAGGGTTTGCTCTCATGTGCGGGGAGAGACCATGCTGGCCAGACTCGGAGAGTGGAGTTTTGGGCCCCCTGCCCTTTCCTCTGCCTCCATGCCATTTGCCCGAAGAGAGAGACCCACCCACGCCAGACCCACAGGTCCCTTGGCGGTCGCACGATATTCTTAGAGAATGCTAATTTTAGGATAAGGTCCTTCCCAAGATCTTTCACATTTATACATTATATACAGTTATAGACAGGTTCTAACTGATACCAGTAAGTCTAGCAAGAAGCCAGAGCAAACCACACATCATGCAGTCAGTCATTCTCAACATCCAGACTCCATAGTTCCTCAGAGCTCCATTCAAGAGAAAACCTGAGGGCCGGAGTGATAGCCCAGCGGTTAGGGCCTTGCACACGGCCGGCCTGTGCTTTCTCATCTGCCTTTATTCATCTTGGCTGCCATACCATACTTGACAAAAAACATTGTGATTCAAGAGCTCCAATTGCAGTAACACATAGCTCCAATGCTACACTTTATATAAACAGGCACAGAAATCACAAGAAACAGATTATTTAGACTGGTCTAGATAATGGTTAAATGTTGAAGGACACACAATCCTGATGGGGGCTGGAGTTACAGTACAGTGGGCAAGTTGCTTGCCTGGCATGCAGCCAACTGGGTTTAAACCCTAATACCCCATATGATCCCCTAAGCCCCACCAGAGGTGATCCTGAGTGCAGCACCAGGAGTAAGCCCGAGCACTGGTGGGATGACCCTAAACCCAAACTGAACAAACAACCCCCAAAAAAAAAAACCAACAAACCCACGTTACTCTCCAACTTACATTTCTATTTTTTTCCGCTTTCTGTTGGTGTGAATGGGATAAACACCGAGAAGAAACTGTTTTTCCAAGTTTGGTATATTTTCTGGGCTAGTGATGATAGCAGGATACGCTCACGGTGCTGGGCAGCCAGCCACAATTCCCAGCCTGCCATCGCATCACAAGGGTAAAGCACCAATATTCTAGACACTGTTGCTTTTCACTTCCAGTACAGAAGTCAAAAAACAAGATATTCAATGCTTTATTATAAAAAAAAAGGGCTTACACTGCGTGATTTTGCCGAATTCAAAGTTAATGTAAGTACATTTAAGGCTAAGCTAAGAAAGTTATGACATTCAGTAGGTAGGTGTATTAAATACATTTTCCACTTGCTACATTTTTCACTTACAATAGGTTTATCAAGATATACTCCTGTTGCAAACTGAAGAAAGCCTGCTCACTAAAATAATCTGAGGGGCCGGAGTGATAGCACAGTGGGTAGGGAGTTTGCCTTGCACGCGGCCGACCAGGGTTCGATCCCTGGCATCCTATTATGGTCCCCTGAGCACCGCCAGGAGTGGTTCCTGAGCAAAGAGCCAGGAGTAACCCTGAGCATGCCAGGTGTGACCCCCAAAAAAAAAAAAAACAAATAAAATAAGTGCTCAGAAGTCACTCCCAGCCTTGTAATTGGGGGAATCGTGTGGTAACAGTCATCAAACCCAGGCAACCGCCCTTTGTGCAAAGGATGTGTACTGTCGGAGAGTGCTGGGCTTCTGAACAATACAGGGTAGCAGGACAGGATCCCCTTCTGTCCCAGGGGATCTGCAGCCGGCAGACAAAAACAAAGACTTGTGAATTCAGCAAAGTTTCAAAAAGCTTTTACTCACATAAATTCTGGCAATACAATCCAAGCACAGGAGAACCCCAAACTTTAAGTTCCTAGCTGGCCCAGGCCAAGAGTAAGGGGGGGTGAAGAATCCAAGGGCTGGAGCAATAGCACAGTGGTAGGGCGTTTGCCTTGCATGCAGCCGACCTGGGTTTGATCCCCGGCCTCCCATATGGTCTCCCTAGGCACTGCCAGAAATAATTCCTGAGCATTGCCGGGTGTGAACCTCCCCTCCCCAAAAAAAAATCCTAGGCCAAGATGGCCACCACCACATGCTTAGGCCCAAACAGACACAGAGCCAGCAGGCTGAGAGAGCCAAAATGGCCAAAAGGCCCTTTCTCCCTTCTCCTAGTTTATTTTACTATCGGAAGCCCAGAAGTTGGGCTGGGCAGTCTAGGGACAAAGCCAGGTAATGATTGTATTGGTATGCAGGTTTTTAGGTGGGCCCTTTGGCTCAAGCTTCACAAATCAAGGAATCTTACCAGGAGAGTGGGGAAGGGCTCCATCTCTGAACCAGAAAGCAGTTCAGAAATATGTACTCAACTGGCATGAATGCTTCTCATGTAATAGCATTAATACTTCTTACATTAATATATAGCCAGCCAATTCCAGCAACTCTAGATCCCACTAAGGTCCATAATTCGTCAGAAAAGTTTACTTTGGCTTTAGCCTTCGAATCAGAGTCATGTCACCTGCCCACTGGCATGTCTATCTGAACTAGCAGAACTAATCACATTACAGTTAATCCATCAGGCCAAGTATCTCTTGGGGTGACCCATGTCTGTCCCCTGTGGGAGCTCATGGGGCAAAAAGAGTATTGTACTGGAGCAAGCAACCTTTTCAATAGGATATTTCTGCCATATAAAATTATGAAATCAATCCAATTCTGCCCATGCTCCCATCGCTCGGAGATTCTCTAAAGGCAGGGAGCAGCTCTTAACATATGCTAAATGTAGCAGGAGCCTAGAGCTCAGTAGGGTCACCCAACAGTGTATTAGTAACTAATCTTTTGAGCTACTTCCCTGGATTTATATTCTTAATATAAAAAAAAAAATTTTGGTGTTTGGACCACACTCAGCAGTGCTCGGGGCTTAAACCTGGCAGTGCTGAGGGACATCTGGGGTACAGCGTATCAACCCAAGTCAGTCTCGTGCAGGGTAAGTGCCTTACCTGTGGTCACTTGTCACTTGTCTTCTCGTTGTTCACCGATTTGCTCAAGCGGGATACCTGTGGTACTTTTTTTTTTTAAATTTTATCAAGCTACCGTGGTGCATTCAATATGCCAAAAACAGTAACAATAATAGATCTCATTCCCAGCGAATGGAGACGTTACTGGTGCCTGCTCGAGCAAATTGATGAACAACGGGAAGTGTTACCAGTGATCATACCACCAGGGAGATATACAATTACAAAGCTGCGGTACTTTCTTGCTGGCCCTTGGATTTATTTTATAAACATTCTTATGACTGTTGAATTGGGAACAGACTATTGGTGGAAAAGTGACACCAACAAAAAGTGATTCCATTTGAAAATATCCAGGCTAAAAGAGATGATGGCTTGAATAAGGACATCTCTGATAGAAAGAAATGGATAGATTCTAGATAATGCATTAAACATGAAGCATGGAAAATGCATGCTCTACAGATGACTCTAAAAGTTGGGAGACTGAAGCAGAGCTAGAATGATTGACAAAGACAAGTATTTTAAGGCACAGAGTGATATCAAATTGATACAGTGAGCTTATTTACCCAATCTTTATAATCACGCTAAAATAAGTGATTTTTTTAAGGACTGAAGGATGGAGTCCAGGGACAAAACAAAAAAAAATAAAATACACCCAGGGAGGCAGCAATCTGCAGGAACCCAGTACTACAAAGGGAATGTTTTTCATCACAGTAGGTTGAGAACAAAGAACAAAATGTTCTGTATTTTCTTATGCTATAATTTAAATAGACTTAAGCTTGCAATATTTTTTTTCCTAAAAAAGATCATAAGTTAATATCAATTACAGCGATTTCCTGAAACTTCTTTTAAGAAGCAGGATTAATTTTGAAGCTGTATTAGCAAGGATATTTTTCCAACTAGAAAAACTTGTTTAAAAGTTAACATTTGTAGGAACTGGAGGGAGAATACAGCAGGCGGGATACGTGCCTTGCACATGCCTACCCAGCTTCCATCTCCATCACTCCAAGGGGTCTGCGGAGCCCTGGCAGGCGTGATCCCTGAGCATAAAACTAGTAAACCGAGTACTACCGTGTGGCCTCAAAACCAAACCACAAAAACCCAAAACTTAACATTTACATCAGAATGTAATTAGCAAGACATTAAAAGTATATGCAAAACACAATTTATAAGAACTGACATCCTAGAACTAACCCCCCAAAAAAAAAAAAAAAAGGTAGACATTTTTCTACTTTGATGAAAAAACTCTTTAAATATTTTGCCTGGGGGCAATAGCACAGCGGGTAGGGCGTTTGTTTGTCTTGCATGCTACCGACCAGTTCAATCCCTGGCATCCCATAGGGTCCCCTGAGCACTGCCAGGAGTAATTCCTGAGTGAAGAGCCAGGAGTAACCCCTGAGCATCACCAGGTGTGACCCAAAAAGCAAAAAAAAAAAAAAAAAAAAAATTGCCCTTGGGATCTGGGGATAAGAGCTTAGTAGCAAGCACCTTACAAGTATGGGGGTTACCAAGCCGATCCCTTGAACCACTCAGATGTGCCAACTGTGATCCTGACAGCACCAGTTTAGGGGCCCCTGGTACCACCACCAAGTGTGTCCAAACACTGAAACTGAAGAGTATGATCACTGGTGCACACATGTGAAAACAACACAAGCAGATGAGAGATGCATCAGGTGCAACTGTCAAGAGTGCAAGCACCACAACAAGGGTGTGTGATGTTGGTGAGTACAACAGAAATGAGGGGGGGAGAGGCGAATAAAATAAGACCAAAACCAATGGACACTAACCCTAAATTCAAAAGCAAAATCATGAAAGCCAAGGGGCAGATATACCTAAAGTTAAGAAACTATAAAGCGAACATGGAAAAGATTAAGAATATCTCCTTCATGTCCTTAGGGTCACAGGTTGCAAGGAATTAAATGGTGGGGATTCCTTCCTTCCTTCCTAGCTCATTATTTTCAAAAAGTTTAAATTCACCTGAATCACTTGTCCTTCTGTTGTTCATCAATTTGCTCAAGCGGGCACCAGTAACATCTCCATGGTGCTGGTCCGATGCTAGTGTAGCTCAAGGGCATCTGCTCGCTCCAGAAACTCAAAGAGACCCCAAACCATTCCTTCAGGTCATGGGAATGAGGTCTGTAATTGTTACTGTTTTTGGCATATCAAATACACATGGGTAGCTTTCAGGCTCTGCCGTTTGGGTGGTATACTCTCAGTAGTAGGCTCTTATCTCGTGCATTTACTGATGAACTACAACGGGGAGAGACCGGCTTTTCTCTTGGGTGGAGCTCTAATGAGCTCTGGAGTCCGGATGTTGAGAATGGCGGCCCTCATGGTGTGGGGGGTTCCTCTGGCTTTTTTGTGAGGCTCTACTGGGATGGCAGGCCAGGGCTAGAACCAGCCTTCCCTCACGGGAGCCTCATGATCAGCTGAGCACAGGGAGAGCCTAGCAGCTCTGCCCTGTGTATTTGAGTCTAAAGTATCTGAGTTTAAATTACAATGGAATAAACTCCACATTAGTGAAACTTCTACATCACCAAGAGATTCCTATTCTGCAAGTGGAACTGCAACTGCCCACCATTTCTATTTATGAATTATACCATCCTGCTAGATAACATAGCAAAGTGAGTCTGGACTAGACAAGCTGAATCCTAAACAGTAAAACTAAACAGGAGCTGTAAAAAGGTTCACATCAAAGGGTCTATCCCTACATAATTCCATCAATTCTGAGAGGATTCTAATCCAAATCTAATATTTCTAAACAGTCATTTAGATTTCTTTAGCCTCAAAATCTTAGATTATTATTCTTGAAGAAGTTCACGATGAATCCAGAGTCATACCATCCTCCATCAACAGTCAAAAGTCTGGGGACTGGAATGATAGGGAGGTCACACCGAGCTATGTTTCAGGGCCTACTCGGGCTGTGCTTGCGGACAGGGATCACGCGGTACAAGGAAACAAACCTGGGCCTCTGCATGCAAAGCACATTCTAGCACAGCCTTTTGAACTATCTCTCAGGTCCAACATGATGTTTTAACCAACTCTGGTCTGGCATCTAGTGAGTGAAATTCAGGAAAGCAATTAAACATTCTACTGGCCAAATGTTAATCGTGCCAAGTGTGAAAAAGCTTGCTACTGGCCATTAAAATGCAGTGACTGGGGTGGGAGAGAGAGTAGTGCTGTAAGGCTCATGCCTTGCATGCAGCTGACCGGGTTCAATCCCTGGCATCTCATCTAGTCCCCAAGAACCACCAGGAGTAATTCCTGAGCCTAGAGCCAGGACTAACCACTGAGCACTGCCAGGTGTGGCCCCAAAAACCAAAGGTGGAAAAAAAAAATAAACAATGATTTATTGCTTCCTCTCCAATCTGCTTCCTCTGAGGGTAAATATCTTTCCTATTTCAACCTGCGGGGCTGCATTTCTATGGACTTGATCACTGATCTTCCGTTTAACGGTTCGACTGGGGGTAGTGGCGGCGTCTTTATCCGGGTCGTGTTTTTATCTATATTAATACAAAATTTTTTTCTAAGCTAATTTCACCTGAGGAGCTGTAAAAAGGTCCACATTAAAGATTTATCCTTACATAATTCCATCAACCCTGAAAGGATTCTAATCAGAACCTAATATCTCTAAACAGTCATCTAGATTTCTTTAGCCTCAAAATGGTATATTATTATTCCTGAAGAAGTTCACGATGAATTTTAATTGTTTAAAATAAAAGTTTATTTTCTTTTGCATTTTATGACTGGGGAAACCCTTGCTAAAACATAAACAAAGACATTCCAATAGAATTTATATGTTAGGAAAAGAAGGCAGTTAGGGGTTTGTGTTTAGCAACATGGCTAAGAAATCCGCATGACTTTTTTCTTTAAAAGAGCTGCCAGGAGTCAGCAAAAACACTGTACCATAGCATAGGCTTACAGCAATTCTAAAATGTTTCTCAAAAGGTACAATAATAGATGCTATTAATGATTGATTAAAGAAGCAAGAACTGAATCTTCAACATGTACAGCTTTTCTAAATAAGGATACATATTTCACTTGCTTTTCCTCCATCAGGAATAATTCTTATGTGATAATCAAGTTAGATTATTATGTGAGGACACAGATACACAGGGCAGAACTACTACCAGCTCTCCCCATTGTGTTCCACTGATCATGAGGCTTCTGGGAGGAAGGGTGACTTCCAGCCCAGGCCTGCCATCCCAATAGAGCCTCAGAATCCAGAGGAACCCCTACACCATGTTGGCAGCCATTTTCTTCAACCAGACTCCACAACTCGTCAGAGCTCCATCCAAGAGAGAAAGCCAATCTCAAGCTCAACGTGTCAGAGCCCCACCCTACAGAAAAACCTATTTTAAGCCCAGGTATGCTAGAACCAGAGACATAGATATGCTAGAACCAGAGACAACGGGGCAGAGTTGCTACTAGCTCTCCCTGTTGTACATGGCCGCTTGTGGCCACGCAGTTCATCAGTAAATTATTGAGAGTATTCCACCAGCCCCTCTCAGAGAGCCTGGCAAGCTACTGAGGGTATCCCGCCCAAACAGCAGAAACCAGCAAGCTGTAAGTCGCGTATCCAATATGCCAAAACCAGTAATACCAATGGGTCTCAGTCCCCTGACCCTGAAAGAACCCTAAATACGGCAGCGCTAAGAAGAACGAGCAAGGAGGGCCAAACTAGGCTGTCAAAATGAAGGAGTAAAATGACTGTCTGTCTGTACTTTCAGCACACGTGACGCTGGTATCAGAAACATAAATAGAGGACCTGATGGAGCAAGTGCAAAAGATCAAGTACGACATCATTGGTCTGACTGGGACAAGAAGGTGTCAATCACATCATGCCGTTTTGACACAGAAGAGCTGTTCCTCGGAACATGAGACGAAAGAGGCATTGATGGTGTAGGTGTCCTTGTCAACACAAACCTGGCCAAGAGTATTGATTAATTTGAGTGCCTAACTAACTGAATCGGATGATTACACTTGAAAAGATATGGCTCGCTGCCGGCAGTTTCTATCTTCTCTGTCTACGCACCAACATCCAAAGAAAATGAGAAATTCTACATGGAATTGAAGGAGTTCTACAGAGAAGATCACACCTTCTACAATATTATAGTCGGTGATTTTAATGTCAAGATAGGACCGAGAAGATCAGCCAAAGAACTCCATATTGGGACCCATGGCCTAGAATGGAACGAACAGGGTGAGAGACTATCTGAGTTCATCATGTCGACCAAGACCATTCATGGGAACTCACAGTTCCAGAAGGCTGAATCTAAACAATGGACATGGGAATCTCCTGGTGGACAGTTCCACAACGAAATTGACCACATCATTTTCAATCGATGGTTTTGTCTGACCCATGTCACTGTTGTCCCGAAATTCCAAACAGGATTGGGCCACCATATCCTTCGTGCAACATTCTACTTCACAGAATAGGGAGAAAAGGCTGCAAAGTTTAAGAGAACTCCCAGAATGACCACAACTAGGGGCTCTTTGGCACCATTGTGGCAACATGGGAAGATGTCATCATTGACGACATAGATGAAGAAAACAACTGACTGGTTCAGTACCTCCATGATTATGCAAGGAATGCTGAGAGCGAGAAAGTCACAAAAGGATGCCTATCTTCAAAAACTCTCGAGCTCATTTGCCAATGTGGCAAGGTGTGAGCCTCAGGCAACCATAAGCTAATGTCCAAGCTTGCAAAGCAGTGCAGAGAAGCGATAAAGGAAGACCTCAAAGAGAGAAGAGCAATAATACTGGCCGATGCAGAAGCCGGGAAAAGCATTTGCAATGCCCGCCTGTCCTTCGCCAGCTATAAGACCAAGATGACTTAACTGCCCTCTGACGTTCTGATGGATCCATCACATCTTCCAGAAAGGCAATGGAGACGATTATCCATGACTTCTATTTGGATCTGTCTGATAGCCCCGTCCATCTGCCCACATACCAAATTCTGCAGGATGGATACGTCATTCCCAACATTCTCCCTTCTGAAATCCGACATGCCATTTCATTGGTAAAGAAGCAAATAGCACCCGGCCCAAACAAAGTCAGACCCGAAAACCTGAAGAATCTGTTGTCAGTACTCATCAATACACTGGCTCGGCTCTTCACATGCTACCTGTCTGAATGCAAGGTTCCCTCCCAATGGAAAACCAGGACAGTTCTACTGTTCAAGAAGGGAGACATTCACGACATTAGCAACTATCACCCCATCTGCCTGTTGTCTGTCATCTACAAACTGTTCACGCGAGTCATCCTGAGCAGGATTGGCAGAACATTAGATGAAGTACAACCATGTAAGCAAGCTGGGTTCGAAAAGAATTCAGCACAATTGACCATATCCAAACGGTAACCAAGTTCATTGAGGTTTGTAGGGAGTTCAAGATGCTGCTCTGTCTCACATTCATTGATTTTTAAAAATTTTTAAAAATATTTTATATTTAAAAAATCAATATTAATATTATTAGATAATATTAATAATATTATTAAATAATATTAATAATATCATTAATTTTTATAAAAAATAAATGTTATTATTTTTAAAAATTAAAAAATTTTTTTAATTTTTAAAAAATATTTTATTACACCACTTCGTTTGCCAAGGCATCGAAAATCAGATGGGCTGGACATGTAATGCGATTTGGAGACAACCGCTGGACTAGAGCCGTTACCGACTGGATCCCACGGGATGTCAAAAGATCACGTGGCCGCCCACCTACAAGATGGTCAGACTTCCTTGTTAAGACCCAGAAGGAACGGTTTGAGGCTCTTCATATTCCTGAATCAACCAGATGCCACTGGGCTACATTGGCACGTGATAGGGTCCAATGGAAATGTTACTGGCGCCTGCTTGAGCAAATCGATGAATAACGGGATTCAAGTGATCAAGTGATTATACCACTGTGAGATTACAATTAAGATGTTCATATTTGGATTTTGGTCATACAGTGTTCCAGCATCCATCCCTCCACTAGTGCCCATTTATGTTCATTGATTTAAAGAAAGCCTTTAATTCTGTTGAGACAGAAGCGGTCATCGAAGCCCCTAGCCAAACAGGGTGTTTAAACTTAATACATCAAGGTCCCTCGTGAGCAGTATTACGGATTCACCACCAGGATCTCACCATTCTACAAGGAAGTGATCGCTTATATCAAAAGAAGGGTTCAGCAGGGTGATACCATTTCACTGAAACTCTTCAGCGCCACCCTCGAGAACATCATGCGACAATTAGAATGGGAAGGAATGGGAGTAAAGATAGACAGACGGTCGGCAACTACACCACCTCTGCTTCGCTGATGACATCATTCTAATAACACCAAACATTCGCTAAGCGGCACAAATGCTGGCTGACTTTGACTGTGAAGGTGGAAAGGTAGGTCTACAGCTGAATCTCAACAAAACAATATTCATGAACAACAAACTAGTTCCAGATGCTCCATTCACTCTCAATGGAACAAACATCTCTGAATGCAGCAGTTATGTGTACCTAGGTTGAGAAGTCAACATGATGAACAACCTAAAACCTGAGCTGCGCAGGAGGAAAAGAGCGGCATGGAATGCCTTCAAAAGCATCGAAGAGGGCCGGAGTGATAGCCCAGTGGTAGGGCGTTTGCCTTGCACGCGGCCGGCCTATGCCGGCCCGGGTTCAATCCCGGTATCCCATATGGTCCCTCGAGCACCGCCAGGAGTGATTCCTGAGTGCAGAGCCAGGAGTAACCCCCTGAGCATTGCCGGGTGTGACCCAAAAAGAAAAAAAAAAAAGCATCGAAGAAATAGCTAAAAGGACAAAGAACCTCCGGCTCCGGGCACATCTTTTCGACTCTACCATTCTCCCTGCATTAACATACGCCTCAGAGACCTGGGCCCTACGAAAGCAGGGTGAGAATGCTATTCGGGTCTCCCAAAGAGGAATCTAAAGAGCTATGCTTGGAATATCACACCTCATTCAAGTGAGGAAAGGAATCCTAGTTCCGACCTCCATCACGTTCCAGAGTCAGGGACGCTGTCTTATTTGCCAAGGCATCGAAAATCAGATGGGCTTGACATGTAATGCGATTTGGAGATGATCGCTGGACTAGAAAGCTGTTACCGACTGGATCCCATGGGACATCAAAAGATCATGTGGCCGCCCACCTACTAAGATGGTCAGACTTCTTCGTCAAGACCTGAACAAACAGTTTGAGGCTCTTCGTATTTCTGAAACAAGCGGATGTCATTGGGCTACAGTGACACGTGATAGGGTCAAATGGAAATATTACTGGCACCCGCTCGAGGAAATTGATGAACAATGGGATTCAAATGATCTAGTGACTCTAAATTACTATATATAGCTTTGTGGGCCAAACCCAGAGGTGCTTAGAGGTCACTCCTGGTAGTGCTTAGGGCAACTACGTGGTGCTACAGACCCGTCCTGTGCCTCCCAAGTGCAAAGAATTGGAAATATACCCCAAGGGCCCCAAAACACAATGTAGAAAGACATCTGCACTCCTATTTCTCTGAAGCACTATTCACTATAGCCAAAGCCTGGAAACAACCCAAGCGCCTGAGAACAGATGAGTGCACACGGAAGCTAAGGAACATATACACAATGGAATACAATTAGGGGGGAAAAATGAAGTCATGAACTTTACTGATACATGGATAAATCTGGGGAGTATCACCCTGAATGAAATGAGCCAGCGGGAGGGGACTGACATAGAATGAGCACACTCATCTGCGGGAAATAAACACAGAAGAATGTCCAAAAGACAACAGAAATGAAGGCCAGGAGAGCTGTTCCTTAGTAGGAAGCTTGTCACAGAGGGGTACAGGGGGTTAGGATAGGGAAGGGACCACTGCGATGACAGGTGGAAGTGGTCACTCGAGATGAAAACTGGTGCTTGAAAGAAGTGATATGCATGATATCCTGTTAGTAACTGGATCAAGCCAGGGTGCCAAAAAGGAAACGTTTCTACCATGGAGGCAGGCTGGTGGGGGTTGGGGGAGCAGGTGGGAAATGGGGACCCTGGAGGAGGGAAGTAGCGTGGAGGGATGGGTACTCAGCCCCTGTTAAACTGAAACGCAATCATGACTAATGCTGTAACTGTGTATTTGATGGTGATTCATTAATGTGAAAAAAAATACGAATGTAAGGAGTTAAGAAATACTTAAATTATGTATTTTCCGGGGAGGTACAGCTAGCTGTGCTCAGGGCTTAGTCCTGGCTCTGTGCTCAGGGATCACTCCTGGTAGTGCTGGAGGGGACATGTGCGGTGCCAGGATCAAACCCAGGCCAACGCTTGCAAAAGGAAACGCCCCATCTACTATTCTATTTCTCCAGCCCAAAATACCTTAATTTTTTTTTGGGGGGTGGAGGTACACCCAGCAGTGTTCAGGGGTTAACTCCTGACTGCACAACTCAGGACTTATTCTTGGTGGGCTCAGAAGGACCGTATGGGGTGCTGGGCATCAAACCTATATTGGCCTTGTGATGGGCAATCAACCTACCCCATACCTATTTTTTTTAAGTTGGAGATAATCAAATAATTTATTATAATAAAGTGTATAAGAACCAGTATTTTTCAAGTCAGTCCTAGGGTTGATAATCTCAGTCTGGGAGCCAACAATTGTGCTAATGATCCTCTATCATCATGGGCACTCTGAAAGTACAACTGTTTCTCTGCCATTCTGATTGCTTATAGAGTTTTATTTTTTTATTTTTTACTTATTTTTTAAATTTTATTTATTTATTTTTTTGACAATTACAAAAATTTTCATGTTTGGGTTTCGGCCATACAGTGTTCCAGCACCCATCCCTCCATCAGTGCCCATTTCCCACCACCAATGTCCCCAATACCCTCCCCCTCCCCTAGCCTGCCTCTGTGGCAGGTTCTCCATCTCCATACCTATTTATTTATTTATTTATTTATTTATTTATTTATTTTGCTTTTTTGGGTCACACTCGGCAATGCTCAGGGGTTACTTCTGGCTCTGCACTCAGGAGTTACACCTGGCGGTGCTCAGGGGACCATATGGGATACCAGGGATCGAACCCGGGCGGCACAGGCCGGCAGCCTGCAAGGCAAGCGCCCTACCGCTGGGCTATCACTCCTGCCCCTATACCTATTTTTCAAAAGCTTAACTGTGACTCCCAGTTAAACAACTGTGATTGTGAGGCCACCTAGTGTTTTTTTTAAAAAAAAAAATACTTATCTTTATAATGCCTTTTAATTTAAGACAAACTAAAATCCTGCCTTTTTGGGGTCATCTCCCCATCAAATCAGGGCACTGACTTTTGCTCTCCCCTCCCAGTCAGCACCCCTGGTAACCCCAGGCCAGTCAACTGGTGAGGTCCAAGGTACAAAGACCAGGCCTAACTTTGATAAGCTCATGGGCCCCACCTCTCTGCCCCTAAATCACTTTTATGATTTAGGTTTATGGTTATGAACTACTCGATTTAAAACTGCAGCCCTCGTCTGAGATAACTGTTCCTTCCCCACTTTGTTTTCTCTTTAGCACTTCTTCCCATCGTATCACTTCACTTGTATCACTTGTCTTCCCATTGTTCATCGATATGCTGGAGCGGGTGCCAGTAACATCTCCATTCATTGGGAATGAGGTCCTTTATTGTTACTGTTTTTGGCATAACGAATACACCACGGGTAGCTTGCCAGGCTCTGCTGTGGTTCTGGGTTCATCCCAAGAGGCCCAGTCTTTTTCTATGTCAGACCATCAACCATTCAGGGCCCATGGGGAAGAGCTCTGGGTGTAGACAAGCTGTGCATTCCAATTTATTTTACTGTCAAACTCTAATTCAGGAGCTATTCTGGCTAGTCTGCTCACTGCTACTCTCAGGGCACTGAAGAGTACCTGTATGTCGGGGTATACTGATGTTCAGTCAACAGAGGCTAAGTGCCCCATAAAAGGACACAGACTCATCTCTAACCTTCAGATTTCTCTCGATTACCAGGTTCAGAAATTCTCCTAAGAAATGGAATCTTGGGTCCTGGAAGAGTACAGTGAGTTTGAGCACCTGCCTTGCAAGCATATGTTCATGACTTCAAATCCCTGGAGTCCACAAGCGCCAAGCATGATCCTAGCAGCTCTGCTGTCTTCAATCCCAGGCCCACCAGTCAGTCGTGCGTGAGCACACAAAAGACGCACAACCCCTGGTGAGTATGCAACTAGAATGAAAAGTGCGTACCACAGCCAGCATGGAGCCTCCACTGAGTGAACACATATGTGAGCACCGCTCAACCTCCCGTGGGCACTACAGCCAGGCAAGTGTGCAACCCCTGTCCTCACAATCTCAACAGCAGCCGTGTAGACTAGAGATTTAGTCTATAGAATTGAAGTTACGTAGGCAGGGGAGGTGGCTAGGAGGAGCCCTTCAGACACTAGTGGAGGAAAGCGGGCACTTTGATGATAGTGTGGTGTTGGAATGACTGATGCTTGAAAAGAATACCTAACAGTGCTGGAAACCCCAGCAACTCAATACAATTAATAAAAGAAAAACAAAAGGGGAATGTATGGTACATTAGAGCAAGGACAGAAAGAGAAAAAAGCGCCCAGGGTCCAAGCACACATACTCACATACGGGAATTCCCGAGCAATGTGGACTACTTGCCCCTGCTCCCCTCACAGGGCTGGGCAGCCCACCGCCAACACCCTGGTCAACGCTGCAAATACTGGTTACACTGTCAATCTTTCCATTTCTGTTCAGAAAGCGAAGCAGGTTTTTATGAGTAACTACAAACATAAAAATATGTGCAGCTGGTCAATGTTTTTAAAATATACTCTGGTCTTAGTACCTTAAGAGCTATCGAAATGTAGATCTGACCATATGGACTCTGGTTCCAACACACATTCCCATGCCCTGAGCAGGTCTCTGAATCCATATCCAAGAGGATATGGAAGACAAGTCTCTATCTGGAGAGGAAAAGCAAGCGGGGGGCCCAGAGCGATAGACAGTATAGCGGGTAGGGCACTTGCTATCCCCAGCATCCCATACGGTCTCCTGAAAACCAGGACACTTGGACTATTTCATGAGTGCAGCACTGGGAGGTGGGAGAGGAGGAGAAGGATGAGGAGGAGAGGACGGAAGGGGGGAGGAAGAAGAGGAGGAACAGCAGCAGCAGAAGCAAGCCAACAGCTCTTATATGAGAAAAGCCACAGAACTGGCCTTTTAGAGAAGACAAGGGAAGACAAGGGAAGGGACACCAAGGCCCTAATAAGCTCCTTCTTCAACAGGTTAAGTCATGCAAATCAGGGAAGTTAAATTCCTGACAGGCTCTGGCAACCAGCTCACAAAAAAGCTCCTTTATTTCCTGGTACTGCTTATCACCAATGACCAAAATGACCTCCCCAGTTTCGGCCTGAGGGGAATAACTTCATTACAGAGTGAAAGTGCCTAGCAAACAAACAAATAAGGATCTGCCTCCAACCAGTCAGAGTGGGATTATTCAGAATCTTGAAATACTTGTTTGGCTACTTTCCAAACAGACTGATGGGTTCATTCATCTCCTAAGAGGGAAAAGGCAAATGCAATAGAAATTTTGCAATTATTTTTTTTTAGCTAGCAAATGAGAAGTCAACCGCAGTGTGGAGCCTGCTCTGCCACGAGGCTGGTAGTATCACTGGCTCACGTTCCAGATGTGTGTTATGATTAGGAAATTCTGATGGTAGGGGATGGAGAGCTAGCACAGGGGGTAGGGTGCCTGCCTGTTGCAAGCGGCCTGGCCCAGGATCTGCAGACCTTGCGGGATCCCTGCACCCCACGTGTTCCCCAAGCGCACCACGCGTGATCGCTGAGGGCAGAGTCAAGAGTAAGGTCTGAGCACAACTGAGTGTAGCCCAGAAAATAACAGTTTTGTTTGTTTTGTTTTTGAGCCACAGCACACAGCTAGCTGACCCATACTGGAGCCCTGGTACCCTACATGTTCCCCAAGCTCACTATGTACCGCTGAGTGTGACTAAAATTAAGCAAACAAACAAAAAAATCCGGACTGTGGCACCATTTGTCACTCACCTTACAAAGTAAAGACATCAGGATTGCCTGGCCCCCTCAGGAGTCCATGGGAGCAAACTGCACAGAGCAGGCTTCCGGTCGGATACCCCAGCGGCAGGGGGCCTCTTCAATCTGTGAGTGCTGGAAGGCTGACGGACTTCTCAAGGACACACAAGGCCTCAGCCTCCATTCTCCCTCACAGCCTCTCAAAGTCAGTCAAACTTTTCCCTCAGCTCCAGGGAACTTCCTCAGTGTCAGGTCATGCTGAAGCCCCCTTCCCCTAGAGGCTTCTTCATACAGCCCCACTGGCACACCCTAACCCATCTGATCCCAGTGCCCGGACAGCTGAAACTCTGGGGCAACAATCCAAACCAGCATCTTTGCTGGCGCCACAGCAGTGAGGCTGGCGGCCGGCACTAGACTCTGCCACACTCCAGCTCTGACTTCAGCATTCTCCAGAGACTGGTGGGTGATCTGATTTAAGACCTAGTTAAGTCTAACTCCCACTTGCTCTCCTCCACAGGCGTCCAGCATTACCCCGGCCTTGACAGTCGAGGTTTCAAGTAACTGTGGAAAGGCCTACACTTCGCAGTTCATGACAGCACACAGAAGGATCAATGAAAACTTCACTACTGGACAAAAGAAAAGCCTTTCAGTATTCAGGACCCCTTCCCTGAGGTAAGCATATTCCTTTTACCAAGTTAGTTTGTCTGGCTCTGAAGCTGAAACTATAGTTACAGCTGTTTTTATCCTGTTTGGGTGGGTACATCTGGATTTTTAAGTCAAGATTATAAGTTAGTTATTAAAGAAATGGCTAAATAACAAACTCCAATAGTTTATTCAACAACCACTTCCTAAATATCTATTTATTAAAACGTACTATAATAGATGCCATTATAGACCCTAATATACACACACACACGTGTATATACACATATATGTGTATATAGACAGACAGACAGGTAGTAAGGCAAAAAGAGAAACTAAATTTCCCAAACAATTCCAATTTTATTTGCCACCTGACAGACTACAAAAGGATTCTCCTGGCTCTGAAAAGCCACTTCAGCAAATTGTGAATTTTTGCAGGTAAAACTAGTTTCTCCTGGGAAGAGAAAAAGACTGTAATCCTATAGCTTTTAAGTAAAGGAGATTCTTGAGTCAGTGGACTACATACCCTAAACTCTACATAATTTGGGGGTGTGGTCATGCAGAAGAGCCTATCACAAGCTGGCTCACAGGGCCTCAAGTGGCTGCGTGTTTCATCACTAAATGCTGGAGATCAGAGGTGACTACAAGAGTATGCCACCCGCACGGCAGAGCCTGGCAAGCTACCCGTGTCGTGTTTGATATGCCAAATACCAGTAACAATTATAGACCTCATTCCCATGACCTGATGGAATGGTTTGAGGCTCTTTATGTTCCTGGAGCAAGCAGATGCCCTTGGGCTCTACTAGCATGAGACAGGACATATGGAGATGTTACTAGTGCCCACTCAAGCAAATCGATGATGAACAGGAAGACAGTGATACAGTGATCCACTGGAGGTGGGAGATAGGGTCATCTCTGTCTACCTCTGGGATTCCAAACCTAGTGAGCAAAACAAACATATCCAGCTTGCTGTGTTCAGCCCACAAAAACTCAGCCATTCTCAGGGGTCTGAGAAGTGGCGAACCATGTGTTTCTTCATAGTCTTCTTAGACCTAACAAAGGAAAATGCCACCAGTGGAAAGAAGAGCAGAGAAACAAAGAAGGGAAGTCAAGTAAACCACACACAAGATTCAGCAGAGCCAATCTAAAAGCTCGTGCAAGTAAGAACTGTGGTTCCCAATCGTAAAGTCAAACCACTGTGTGTGTAAGAATGTGTTCTCTGGGCATAATCTATTTCACATTTTTTGCAAAATCCACCTCCCCACTAAATCAAGGCTCTGACCTTCGTTCTCCCCTCCCAGTCAGCACCCCTGGTAACCCCAGAGCAGTCAACTGGTGAGGTCTAAGATACAAGGACCAGGATTTTTTTTTTTTTTTGTCTAGGAACCCCTTTTAGAAAACATTGATAAACTCATGGCCCCACCCTCTGCCCCTAAATCACTTTTATGGTGGTTATGAACTACTCGATTTAAACTGCAGCCCTGTCTGAGATAAATGTTCCTTTCCCCACTTTGTTTTCTCTTCAGCATTTCTTCCCATCGTGAGTTCCAATTGATTTATTGTATTGTCAAACTCTAATTCAGGAGTGTAGGGATTCGGGCTAGTCTTGCTCACTGCTACTCTCAGGGCACTGAAGAGTACCTGTATGTCGGGGGTATACTGATGTTCGGTCAACAGAGGCTAAGTGCCCCATAAAGGACACAGACTCATCTCTAACCTTCAGATTTCTCTCAATTATCAGGTTCAGAAATTCTCCTAAGAAATGGAATCTTGGGTCCTGGAAGAGTACAGTGAGTTTGAGCACCTGCCTTGCAAGCATATGTTCATGACTTCAAATCCCTGGAGTCCACAAGCGCCAAGCATGATCCTAGCAGCTCTGCTGTCTTCAATCCCAGGCCCACCAGTCAGTCGTGCGTGAGCACACAAAAGACGCACAACTCCTGGTAAGTATGCAACTAGAATGAAAAGTGCGTACCACGGCCAGCATGGAGCCTCCACTGAGTGAACACATATGTGAGCACCGCTCAACCTCCGTGGGCACTACAGCCAGGCACGTGTGCAACCCCTGTCCTCACAATCTCAACAGCAGCCGTGCAGGGAAGCGGGAGAAGGGGTGGAAAGAAACAAAGGATTTTAAAAAGTGAACAGATAAAAATCGTCCAAGTGAGATAATTTTACAACTATCTACATCCAGACTGCACAAGTAGGCAGAAAAGGAATCTAAAATGAGATTTGTTATTGCTGGCTACCAGGAAGGCAGAAAGGGAGAGTAATAATGGCAGACAAACAGCAAGGGCAGATGCTGTGGAGGGAGACTAGAAGATAAAGGGTCTCTGAGAGGCAGATGGGATGTGAGGGCAGAGAGCACAGCGGCAGGGTGCTTGCCTTGCACATATCTGACCTGGGTTCAACCCCCTGGCACCCTGTATGGTCCCCTGAGCCCCACTAGGAGGAATTCCTGAGCACCACTGGGTGTTGCCCAGAAACAAGAGAAAGAAAAGGAAGGAAGGAGGGAAGGAAGGAAGGAAGGAAGGAAGGAAGGAAGGAGGGAGGAGGGAGGAAAGAAGGAAGGAAGGAAGGAGGGAGGGAGGGAAAGGAGGGAGAGGAAAGAAGGAAGGAGGGAGGGAGGGAAGGAAGGAAGGAAGGAACAGAAGGAGGGAGGGAGGGAAGGAAGGAAGGAGGGAGGAAGGAAGGAAGGAGGGAGGAAGGAAGGAAGGAGGGAGGAGAAGGAAGGAGGGAGGGAGGGAGGGAGGAAAGAAGGAAGGGAAGGGAAGGAGGAAGGGAGGAAGGAACGGAGGAAGGAAAGAAGGAAGGGAGGGAAGGAGGAAGGAAGGGAGGGAGAAAGGGAGGGAGGGAGGGAGGGAGGGAGGGGAAAGAAGAGAGAATGAAGAGATAAGAAGGGTTCGGGACTGAACAAAGCTTGGGGAGCACATGTGTTGCTTTCACAAGGCCCGAGTTTGACATCTGGCTTTGCTTTGCCCCCTCCCCAATTCCACTAAGCATCACTGGCTAGAACCCCAACACCCCAGATGCACAATCAGGGACCTGACCACACTAGAAGGCCTAAAAACCAAAAAAAAAAAAAAAAAAAAAAAAAAGAGAGAAGAAATAGATTAATCCAGGAATCCCTTTTTTAACAAACCATAATGTGCCTAGCAGTGAAAAGTGCCTTGTTTTCAGTGATATCTGGTGGCTAACCTGTTTCTAAGAAACTGAATATAAATGAGAGGCTTCTGGATCTCCTTCTTAGGTCTGATTAATTTGCCAGAGTGGCTCGCTGCACTCAGGAAACCCACTAGTCACTAGATGAGCCATTCACTACAAGGAATACAACTCAGGATCTCCCAGATATCAAAGATGCCCGAGAGCTGTGTGGAAGAGGCTTTACACCGTGCTCACCAATGGACATACTATGGCCATGAAGGCTTTCATTACATAGGCAAAACTGATGGTCTTAGTGGTCATTGGCAACCAGCTCAAACTCCAGGGATAGGACGCAACATTCTAATCCTTTAGTTATAGGGAACATTCTAACCCTCTGGGTATAGTGTTGGTTCTCCTGGCATCCAGACCCTATCCCTAGGTGCCAAAGCCACATTCACATAAGCAATGACACCTTTATCAGTTTCAGAACTTAACAAATTCCAAAGCTCTGAGGAGCTGTGAGCCAGGAACTGTGGACAAAACCAAATATATGTCACAAATAGATTTCAGTCATCCGAATGATACAAAGATCTATAACCAACAGAAGTGTCCCACTAAAAGACATGTAAAAGCATATGGCTAAAACCAAGTGTCCAGGGCATGGCTACAGGCTCGCAGCCTCCACAACCAGCAAAGCCAGACAAGAAACAGACCAGACCCACAGCTGCGCTAGCACGCGATCGCAAGAGGCTGCACAAGAGGCTTAGATAATAATGAAGGTTAGGATCTTCCCAGGATCTTTCACATTTATACACTGTAATGATCACTATAGGTGCAACAAACTGGGGAGGTTGATGGGAAATGAGGAATTATAATATCACACTAGAACTCACATACACAGAGACTTACATCAGAAACCATTAATATCTGTAGGGCAAGCGAAAAAGTGTTAAAGAGACAGAAATACAGAGACAGAGAGAGAAAGAAAGAGAAAGAAAAGGTACCTGTTATAGGGGCAGTATAGGGTTGGGTGGGAGGGAGTGTGGGGACATTGGTGGTGGGAATGGGGCACTGGTGGAGGGCTGGGTGCTGGAACACTGTATGACAGAGACCCATTATGAACATCCTTGTAATTGTATATCTCAAGGTGGTATAATAAAAATTAAAAAATACATAAATAAAACCAAGCGTCCAGAGTAAATAGTAGTACATTCATTTAGTACATGGCAGAGCCTGGCAAGCTACCCGTGTTGTATTCAATATGCCAAAAACCAGTAACAATTATAGACCTCATTCCCATGACCTGAAGAAATGGTTTGAGGCTCTTTGTGTTCCTGGAGCGAGCAGATGCCCTTGGGCTACACTTGGGCGTGACAAGACTAATGGAGATGTTACTGGTGCCCGCCTGAGCGAAAAATGGGAAGACAAGTGGTAAAAGTGATTCATTTAGTAGACTACAATCACTTCACTTGTCTTCCCGTTGATCATCGATTTGCTCGAGCGGGCACCACTAACATCTCCATACATCCTGTCATATGCTAGTAGAGCTCAAGGGCATCTGCTTGTTCCAGGAACATAAAGAGCCTCAAACCATTCCAATCAGGTCATGGGAATGAGGTCCATAATTGTTACTGGTATTTGGCATATCAAATATGACACGGGTAGCTTGCCAGGTGCCGCCGCTGTAGATATATATATATATATATATATATATATATATAATGCAGCTCCCCATATTGTAGTAGACTACAATACAACAAGGAAAGTAAGCGAATGGCAACTAAGTGCAGCATGGAATAGTCTCAGAAGCACCACATTCACTGAAAGGAAAACACGAAAGACTTTATTCTGTCTGTCCTTTAAACTAAGTTCAAAATAAAGATCACTACTTTATAGTGTTAGAAGTAAGACCACTACAGATGGCAAGAACAATGCATCTGAGTGCTTTTTGTCAGTCTGATGGCGGCAGCCCAAAAAAGGGAAGGCAAGAGCAAAAAATTGGGGCCAGAGCAACAGCACAGCGGGTAAGGCGTTTGTCTTGCCTTGCGCGGTGACCCAGGTTCAATCCCGGCATCCCATATGGTCCCCTGAGTACCGCCAGAAGTAATTCCTGAGTGCAGAGCCACAAGTAACCCCTGAGCATTGCTGGGTGTGACCCAAAAAAAAAAAAAGGTAAAATAATGTAAGTATGCCATTCAGAAAATCTATACGCATTAGAACATGTTTTGCTCCAAAAAATCTAAAATATGAGTTAAAAAAATAAAAGTCAGAATACAGATTACTTTGTGGGGTGGGATGGTACTGGGGTAGATTCTGAGGATCCAACAACGTCATTTCTTGATTTGAAGGCTAGTTACTCATTTAAGTTCAGCTGTGAAAACTGTACACTGGATTAGCTCAATTTTCAGTGAATCTACATAATTAAAAAAATAACTAAAACTCAAAACTGATTTTTTAAAGTGCAGCTAATGTTCAGTAGCTGATTCACTAGTTGCACTATCACTATCAGAAAAGGAATCATCCACCTCACTAATTAATAACCATTAAGCCCGGCTCGCATGGTTCATCAATATATGCTGGATTTAGAGGTGACTACAAGAGTATGCTACCCGCACGGCAGAGCCTGGCAAGCTACCCGTGTCGTATTTGATATGCCAAATACCAGTAACAATTATAGACCTCATTCCCATGACCTGATGGGATGGTTTGAGGCTCTTTGTGTTCCTGGAGCAAGCAGGTGCCCTTGGGCTCTACTAGCATGAGACAGGACATATGGAGATGTTACTGGTGCCTGCTCGAGTAAATCGATGACAAACAGGAAGACAGGGACAGTGACAGATACTAATATGAACCAAACCCCTTGCATTGAATTCTCCTAACAACGCAATGGCCCAAATATTTATTTTGCATCTCAGGAAACGTTGGCACAGTATTAACAAATATGTGTAAGTAGTAGAACTACTAAGGAGTGAAAGCAGATTTTTTGTTTTACATGGACCTGTCGATAGCAAGCTTACTAACAGGACTCTAACGGTTCTCCACTCAACCTCAAGAGCCAGACCTCATCAGACTCCTCCCGGGAATAAACCAAATTATCTCTTGACAAGCAGACTCTCTTAAAAAGAGGCTTTATCGGTAAAAAGTCACTGGTAGAAAAAAAAAAACAGGAGGGGTCAAGCAGAAACAATGGAATTTAGCAAACCACGTGCTGAAAAGACACATTCAAAACGGCCACCATTAAAGCCTCTCCTCACCAATGTGGAAGATACACTACCACTTAATTTACTAAGGCCATCTTTCAGGTAGAAAAGGCGATTTTGCTAACAAGTGAGTGTCACCATCCAGGACTTTGAGACGTCAGGTTCACAGGCACCAGTGAGGGCAGTTAATAAATAACTATTATAGTCGAAGCTCCCAACTGTCCAGGGAGGTCACACAACTTATGTTCTACCCTCATCTCCCTGACCCAAAGGAGCAGTGGAACTTCCCCGCAGAGTCCATCAGCCAGACTCACTAAGCATTCTGGTTTCCTGGAGGTCAAATGCAATGAGACATATCGTCGGTTCCTTGGAGCCAAATTACAAAGTCACCAGAGGGCCAGTCCTGGGAAACAGGGTGATCGAGGAGCGTCCGCAGGAGGGGAAGAAAACCGTTACCGGCTCCATTGGCGAGGAGTAAGGGAAAGCTACGGGGTGTTAGACGTGCGAATCCTGAGCGGCCCAGGAGCCCCGTCCAATTCCGAACCTCCAAACGATGAAACTATATTTCTGAGTTCCCCACTACTCTCTTCCGGAAGGCAGAAAGTTACTTGGGGAGTAGAGTCGGGCTGGTTAAAACGCCTTGTCCCAGAAGCACAGGAGCCCGTGGACACCCAATAACCAGACGGACAATATGCAAACGCGAACCGCACCTGGAGCTCCTTTCTTGGCCTGCAGAAGGCGAGTCTTCAGTTTCCGATCCCGGTCCATATCCCTTTCCGCGGGCCTGACCCAAGCTGCAAGAGTCCCTCCCGCCAAAATGGGTTCCCGCGTACACATCGCAGCGCGCCCTGCTCAGAGTTCCCGACTGCAGCCCAACGCGCCCGAACATTGACAGGTGCTTACGCGGAGACCGCCTTGCCGTTCAGGATTTCCGCCGGAGCCATGGCTCGTACCGATCCGCTGCCCACGATGGACACCTCCAAAAGCGAAGGTTCGACTCGCAGTGCCAGCGGGATAACCCAACCCACGTGCTTAGCGACCGCCCAGCGAGATCCTCCTCCCTGCGCCTGCGCGGCCCCGGTGGCCGACTGACCCCGCCCTTCAGATACGCGCGTGCGCGGTTCCTCCAAGCCTGGAAGAGCGCCGTAAGGAACCTATGGTGACGCGAGAAGATGAATAGCGGAATTTGATTGGCTGGCGGAAGGACCGTGCAGGCCGCGCCTCCGTGGGTGGGGGGGAAACCGACTGAGCCGGAAGGGGGCGTGGCGCGGGAGGGCGAGACTCAGCGTGCCTGCCGGCGCCCTCTGCACACGCTGGGCGCAGCCAGTGGGCGGAGAGTTCGATCCGGACCTTTCTGGCCTGACCGCTGGGTTCGGCTCCAAGCTGGCTCGTAGAGATTGAAGCTGAGCGTCTGGGGCATTGGCGCCCATCACGGTCGGACTCCGGTGCTCTACCCGCCTTTGGGGTCCCGCTGAGGAGGAAGGGGCGCGCCGCCGGTCTCGAGGTGGCCGGCCTGGCCAGTGCGGGAGGCGGCGTCCGCTCTGCCCAGCGGAGCCTCGGGACTTTGTGCATCTTTTGTAATCAGTGCATCTTGCATAAACGAGATGACGAGCGCCCCCAAAGTTTCCGACTCTTTTTTTAATTGAAATTCTGTGGTTTACAATACTCTTAGTGGTTTTTCTTGCACATCGTTCCTGATGGGGTTTTTCCCTCCTTCCTGGCTGGGCTCACTATGTTCAGGTCACAGAGGGGCATCCTTACTGCTGCTCCTGTGAACTGCCAGGCTCCCTGGATTCAATTCCTGCCCCTACTTTATTCCAGTTTGCCTGGTGTCTATGGAAGTTTGAGCTGTACCAAGTGATGTTTTGTTGCGGGGACGCAGTGTGATAATCACCACAATAAGTTATCCCCTTGCGTTTATCACCAGTTTTTGGTGTGGTGATAACTAAAGATGCAATTAAATGTTTCTAAGTATATAGACAGTATGATGCGGTATATGGTGCCTTAGATCTCCCGAGCAGATAGACCATTTGTACCCTTTGACCAGCATCCCTCCTGTGCCTACGCCACATCGTCTTCATCCCTGCTTATTGCAAATAGTGCTGCAGTGAACCTGAGCCTGCCCCCTTTGGGCTTGCTGGGTTTCTTTTATAAACAAGTCGTTAGAGGGACCGATTCACAGAATGGCAGAGGCTCACCTTTTTAGTTCAACTTGGGATGGGGTGTAGACTTTCTAATATGTGACTCGAGCTTTGTTACTAAATTCTGAGAACACTTTTTATCAGCCCTGTATGTGGAATTAGAGAAATCTCTCTACTTTCATTGGAGTGAAAGGTTATGGGGTTATTTTCCATACCACAAAATTCACTTGATTTAAATATACAGTTCAGTGTCGTTTGGAATTTTAGTATTTTTTACTGTGCTAAATATGGTTACTATGCAACCATTGCCATGTAGGTTAGAGAATCTGGTGAAGTTCCAGTAACTGCGTTCAAAGGTTAGTTTGGGGGGCCATCCTTGGCATTGCTCAGTGACTTGATTCAGCTCAGTGCTCAGTGATCACTCTTGGTAAACTCGGGGGACCATGTGGACTGCCAGGGATTGAACCCAAGTCATCTGTGTGCAAGGAAGTACATGCTGTATTGTTATGACAACCCCTGGTTGTTTTTTATTTAAAATTTTTATTTAGCTTTTTGTATTGAGACATGCTATTTTGAAAAATAGACAAGAGCAGACGAAATAGCTTAAGTAGTAGAGCACATTCCTAGCACAAGTGAGCTGAATTCCGTCCCTGGCACTAATAGTTCCCAGAGACTATATAGCCTATACTCTATCCACCCAGCACCATATGTGGGTGTGACCTCTGTAAAAACTACTTAAAAATAAAAATAGGATAGGAATAATGAAAGGTATTAGAATGCTATTTTGGAAATGTAATAAGAGGATTTTATTGGGAATCTAAATTTAACAAAAGTCTGAATAAAGAAAATATGTAAAAGATAGGAAGCAAAGGTTTTGTGTGAGTAACTGGAAAGATCTAATTGCCATGTACTGAAGTGGAGAATCAGAAGTTTAATTCAGTTTTATATCTTTTTTAGAATTCTCAGACATCCAAATGCCCAAGTGATTGTTTTAGTACTGAGACATAGGATGGAAGTTTGAGCTGTTACACCAGACTGCTACACCAGTATACGTGTATACACTTTGTCAGTAGTTTGCTTGCACGTCAAAGAAGCTATTGCTTCTTTGACGTGCAAATCTTATACTGTACACCAGTATACACGTTGGCTACACCACACTGTAGCCAGCAGGTAGATCCCTGGCACCAATTATCATGCACCACTAGGGGTCACTCCCTGAGCACAGAGCCAGCATTAGCCTTGAACACCTCTGGGTATGGCCCATCTGGAAACAGCAACCTCCTCCCACCAAAATTAATCCATCAGATTAAAAAGTACCCCCAAAGAGATAGTGTACATAGAGAATCAAGGATTCATTCAAGTAGATAGTTAAATGCTTAGAATTCAAAGAGAGGAGGGACTAAGAAGAAAAAAAATCCCTGAAAGTTCAATGTGTTATAAAGCAAATAATGAGATCTTGTGGTCCCAGAAGATTTGAAAATATTTCTTGGGGGAAGAGATAATTTTTCTATAATCAAATATATTGTGGACTGGCCCTTAATAACTGAGAATTGAATACCAGGAAAATGTCTTAAAGGACTAGAGTGCATGCTTTGCCTGTCGGAGCCCGGCCTTGATTCTCAGTACCAGGTATTCACCTTCCGAGCACTGAGCCAAGAGTAGTCCCTGAGCACCACTAGATATGACCAAACAAAAAGACAAAGTTGATCACTATACAGATAATAAACTTTTTATTCAAGTGTTTATAATGGCAGTTATTTTTAATGTATCCTTTTAGAAACCATTTTTATGAACATTTTTGAGAGTTGTTTGATAACACCTATCAATAACTTATTTATTTATTTATTTATTGCTTTTTGGGTCACACCCGGCGATGCTCAGGGGTTACTACTGGCTCTGCACTCAGGAATTACTCCTGGCGGTGCTTGGGGGACCATATGGGATGCCGGGGATCGAACCCAGGCCGGCTGGGCCGGCCGCGTGCAAAGGCAAACGCCCTACCCACTGGCTATCTCTCCGGCCCCACCTATCAATAACTTAAATGGGAGCTTTTTTACCCTGTAGTTTCAGTTTTGGAAAGTTTCTCTAGGGAAATAGTTTCATATAAAGATAGAAATGAAAAGCAAAGTATTTCAGGATGGATGTATTTCTCCCTTAATGCAGAATTGAAATAAAAATTTTGACTTTCTAAGAATTTCACAAAAGAAGATCGAAGACAGTTATTTTACATTTTCAGGAGGTGCATTTTCTAATGAATTCTTGAGTTTACTAATACTTGTTAAAAAAAAAACCCTGTTTTCACTTAAATTTTCCCTGCCCACCTTGGAGGAAAAGCCATTGCCCAGGCTTCTGGGATCGAATCCAGAACCCTGCTGGATTCCCTCACCATTCCCTTGATACGGCTCCCTAGCCTCTTCCTTACACATCTTATCTGTCGCTTTATGATGTTCTTTTCCACTTCCTTAGACCATTGTGATGCATTCGCCTAGCAACAGCTTCTTTGACGCGCAAGCAAACCACTGGCAAATTATATAGGGCAGCCACTCATATTGGACAATTCAAGTTTCTTCTGGGAATTGATTACGGAGCTGAAATTTTTTTTGTGTGACTGATATGGTAAAATTTTATGTTTTGTTAACCTCATAGTAAATGAAACAAAGTACACTCTATGTAATTTGAAATGGTACATTTTAAAAAATAAAATAGCTGCAGTCAGGGATATAACTCAGTAGTAGAGCACTTACTTGCCTTGCATATATAAGGCCCTGAGTTTAGTTCTTGGCAAAAAAAAATTAGAAACATCTAAAATCATAGAAAAATTGTGTTTATTTTACTTTATACTCCTAGTACATTATATATAATATATATTATATATTATAGTATACAATATAATTATTATACAATATAATTACTATATCATATATTATAATAATTAATTTATAATATTATATAAACCTCCTGGCAGGTTTGGGGTACCACACGAGGGACCAGGGATCAAACATAGCTCATCACTTTTTTTTTTTTTTTTGGCTTTTTGGGTCACACCCGGCAATGCTCAGGGGTTTCTCCTGGCTCTGCATTCAGGAATTACTCCTGGTGGTGCTCGGGTGGGGGGCCATATGGGATGCCAGGGATTGAACCTGGGCGGCACAGGCCGGCCGTGTGTAAGGCAAATGCCCTACCCGCTGGGCTATCGCTCTGGCTCACAGCCACTTTCAAGACAATGCCCTGCCTGCTGTACTGTCATCCTGCCTCGAATTTTATGTTACTTTGGGAGAACTGTTACCAAAACTGTGTGTGTTGACTCCATGTTAAAGGTTTTAGTTTCTTTTCCTTTTAGCTTCTTTAATAGTTTAATCTATATTTTCCCCCTTGTGGAGTGTAGGGTAGTCGAGATCAACTAGAGGTAGCTCTGTGATTATGTGTCTTTCCTATCATGTGACATATTATTATTTTCACATGCAATATTAAACAAAAGAAAGTGTGCGGGCAAGGGATTAGGGGAGATTTTCACCTTACAGGAATCAAGAGGTATTACTTGAACTGATACTGAGGATTTGTTTTTTCATGCTTCCTAGGTCCATACAGTAGCTTGTTTCTTAGAAGAAATATGAATGAGGGGGCTGGAGAAATTATACTGCAGGTAGGGCAGCTATCTTGCATATGGCTGATCCAGGTGTGATTCCCAGCGTCCCATAGTCGCCTGATTCAGCGAGGAGGAAATCCTGAGCACAGAACAGAGAGTAACCTCTGAGCCTAGTGTGCCCCTCGTGTGTGTGTGTGAGTGTGTGTGTGTGTGTGTGTGTGTGTGTTTCTCTTGTTATTAATTTTAAAGGTCTCCCAGAAGTGCTTGGAGGCCACCAGGGCCATAACTGGCAGAGCTCAGGGTAGGTCATTCAGTGCCAAGGATGAAATCTGGGGCCTTATTTTTTTTACTAGGATACAAATAAATGGTTTTTTTGGGGGGGTCACTCTTGGCTCAGGGATTACTCTGTGCTCAGGATCCTGATTCTGCACTCAGAGATCACACCTGGTGCAGGGGTGCCCACCCAGGGGCGTCAGAATTCGGGAGCCGCCCGCCGCTGGGGTCCCCGACAGTGCCGGGAAGCGAAGTTCCCTTCTACCTCCGAAGCCGGGTGGGGAATGGATGAAGACTCAGGAATCCGATGCAGTTTTAAAAGGGCTTTACTATCACAGGTTCCAATATACAATCCAAGAGCAGGGAAAACCTCCGGACTCTGGGTTCCCAGCTAGGCCCCAGCCAGGTGTAGGCCAAGATGGCTGCCACCACGTGTTGAGGCCCAAAAGAGAATGGAGAGGACGGAGAAGCAAAACACCAAGGGAAGCCGAAATGGCAAAAGGGGGGGAGAAGACAGCTTCTTTCTTCTTACAGCTTATTTTATAGCTAGGAATCCCCCCAACTCCCAGCCCAGCCCATTCTGGGCTGGGCTATCTAGAGATGAAAACAGGAAAATAGCTTTATAGAAATATAGCAACTTCAGGAGACCATCTGGTTGTTTACAAGGACCCAGAGCTAATTAAAAGCCTCCTAGCAGAGCTGGGAGAAGCTATAAGCTAAATGTAACTTCCCCTGGCAGGAAAGATCAAATGCCCTCAGGTAATTTCTCCCAGCACCTCACCTAATGTCTTGAGCCAAGATCTGCCTGGAATTGCCTTTATAGGGTAGAGAAGAGGGTTTCTGAGATGGCATGTCTCTGTACCAAAGACTAATACTAATGCCAAGCCTCCAAGCCTTCACAAGAGTCTCATCTACTTCACGGTAGTTTTGTATTTTAGTTGCCTTTGAGTTATCAGGGAGCCATGCTTGCTTGCTTGGAGGCAAACAGCATTTCTCTCTGGTCTAATTACTTAGAGATCCAACGTGGTCAGGCAAATATGCTGCTAAGATCTAGCTAGTCCCACGATGATTGTAGTAGCATGAGAGAATATTTATACCGGCCAGTACAAAATACATGGTCAGATAAGACTGCCACATTCAGACTACCCCCTATCTATGAAGTGACCTGCAGGAGGCAATCCAGGGCAGATGCAGAGGCCTAGGTTTTTAGGTGTCCTGCAACAACCTGGTAGTACTGGGGAACCATATGGGATGCTGGGGTTCAAACCTGGGTTGATCACGTTCAAGCCAAGGGCTTTACCTGCTGTATTATCTTTTTGCATCATACCTCAAAGCTTTTTAAAGTAAAATTTATGGGGCTGGAGTGATAGTCCAGCAGGTAGGGAGTTTGTCTTGCACAGGTCCAGTGGGTAGGGTGTTTGCCTTGCACGCAGCCGACCCGGGTTCGATGCCCGATATCCCATATGGTCCCCTGAGCACTGCCAGGAGTAATTCCTGAGCAAAGAGCCAGGAGTAACCCCTGAGTATTGCCTGGTGTGACCCAAAAAGAAAAAAAAAATAAATTGTATAATGCAAAGAAATAGTATTCTATTATTCTAAGTGCTGTAACAAATATACCTTTTGAATATTTTTTTTCTTAAAACTATTTTGCCAATAGGAGGAGATATTGCAATTCTTGTTAGTGCTCCCTATTTTTTTACTCTTAGTAGAGGTGTGGTAGAATCACAAAATAGTTGCTTCATTGCAATCAAATTTTTCAAATAAATTTTTTCATGATACAATGAATAGGATTTGATTTGTGATGAAAAATGAATGCTGATAAACCTTTATTAGTTATCTCCTAATAGTTTGAATTTCTATAAGATTTTGTTTGATGTGAATTAGTTTCCCGATATTTTATGTGCTTTCTTAGTTCCTAGACTTTTTGGAAATTATATTTGATGGGCTGCATTTATTTATGTCTGGTGTTATAAATGATGAGTTAATAACCTTTTCACGTGAGTTAACATATTTTTTTGCTAAATTTAAATCAGTATATTACTAGCTTTTTGGGAGATGTGCTACATTAAGTTAGCATCTCAAAATGAATAATTTACAGATTTATTCTATTTAAAGCTCTTTATGTGATTTAGTGTGAAATGAAACACTGTAAATTTTTTATTGTTAGAGGATACATGCCGGTTAATTCCATCTTTCTTTGTAGGCTTGCTTTGATCCACCTCTGGAATTCGTTCCCACCAGGAACCCAATCACGTACCCCCAAAGGACAACTAATGTGGTCTGTCGTGACTTGGCTAGTTTGTTGGTGAAAAACAAGAATCTTTTAGCTGAGGTAGATAGATTATTTAAAGTAAAATGCCATGGGAATGATATCTTTTGTAGAAGTAAGGAGAGAAACAGTTCGACAAAAGGCTCAAAATACTCAGTTTTTGCTTTCTCCCCATTTTTGAACTCTCAGCACTGAGAAGAACTAATTTAGACAGATCTGTTTTTTTTCTTTTTTGTGTCACACCCAGCGATGCTCAGGGGTTTCTCCTGGCTCTGCTCTCAGGAATTACTCCTGGCGATGCTCAGGGGACCATAAGGGATGCCGGGGATCAAACCCGGGTCAGCTGCATGCAAGGCAGAAAGTAAAAATATCTTGTCCAAAACATTGACTTTTTTTGTTATTAAGTATTCTAGAATTCATTATTGGTATGGTTACTCTTGTAACAAGATTTATACAAGTTTAATGATGAATATAAAGTCATTTATCCTAAACCCTTTGTGTTAATTTGATATAAATTTACCAATGTATTTTTTAGGGCATTTGTCTCCAAACTTAATTTTTTTAATTAATTTTTTTAACAATTACAAAAATGTTTATGTTTGGGTTTCGACCATACAGTGTTCCAGCACCTATCCCTCCACCAGTGCCCACCACCAATGTCCCTGACTCCCTCCCTCCTCCCGTAGCCTGACTCCATAGGAGATTCTTTATCTCTTTTCTCTCTCTTTTTTTCTCTCTCTCTTTCTCTCTTCCCTCTCTTACATGTTGTGGATTGTAATACATATACTTAGAGGTTATCATGTGTATCTTTTTGCCTGTATTTAACGCTAAGTTCTATGTGGTAATAGACTTTCGACAATTATTGGCACACTGTTCCCTTCTCTGTCTTACCTAACCTCTGCTTCCACACGTTTATGGTAGTTTCCACCTTTGGCAAGACCTCCTGAGCCACGTTTCGCCTGACCTTGGATATTGGTATCCTAATATGTATATATGTATATATATTTATGTCATGCAAATAAATGCAGTCATTCTATGTCTGTCTCTCTCCTCTGGCTAATTTCACTCAACATGATCCTCTCCATGTATTTAATGATGGAGTTTTCAACTTGAAATCTTAATTTTATAATAATGCACAACCCATAAAAATTTGCAATTATAAAAGTTTTACTATCAGAATTAGAAAGCATTTTAAGTAACACTTTCCTTTTATCACTAGTTAAGAAATCTTCAAAACAAACTTTTGATGAAAGAATCTTCTTTGAAGGAGATAAAGAGTGAGTTAGAAAGTTACAAGGAAAATAATGTGCATCAGTCGGTCCAGATAAAGTCCCTAAAAGATGACATCAAAGGCCTAGAGAAACTTATTGCTTCTCTGACAAGAATCAAATCTTTGAAAAACTCTAATATTAAGAGTCTGGAAAGAGGCAACTGGGATCTAATGGAAAGGATTACGGAATTAGAAAACCGTTTACAGTAAGGAATTTTATACCTTCTTTTCAAGCATGTTATGAGCTTAAGATAGAACACTCCTGATTGACCAGAGAATTGATGTCTAGCAGAATTTCACAAAGTGCTGGATTCAGAATTATTTTGTGTTGGAGTAAGATTCACGTAGCATAAAGTTCACCCTTTTGTAAAAATAAAGCGTAGTAGATAGTACTATCAATTGTACTATCTCTCTGGTCCATGTGTCTAAATTTTTTTTTAAAAATTTTGGTTTTGTTTCTTTAAAAAAAAACTTAATGTTTTTGGTTTTTGGGTCACACCTGGCAATGTTCAGGGCTTACTCCTGGCTCTGCACTGAGGAATTACTCCTGGCGGTGCTCAGGGACCAGATGGGATGCTGGGAACTGAACCCAGGTCAACTGTGTGCAAGGCAAACACCCTACCCACTTACTATCACTCCAACACCCATTTCTAAGATTTTTAATCAAAATTTTCTTTTTAGATAGTGCAGTTGATTTCTTTTGACTTGATTCAAGATCATTCATTCTATAGTATGCAATTCTTTTTCTTTTTTTTTTTTTTTTTTTTTTGCTTTTTTGGGTCACACCCGGCGACACTCAGGGGTTACTCCTGGCTCTGCACTCAGGAATTACTCCTGGCGGTGCTTGGGGACCATATGGGATGCCAGGGATCGAACCCGGGCGGCACAGGCCGGCGGCGTGCAAGGCAAACGCCCCTACCCGCTGGGCTATCACTCTGGCCCAGGATGCAATTCTTAAAAATAGATAACTGTACTTCATTTTTATTACATTTATTTGATATATTGTATTTATAAGTATAAGTATATAAAATAAAATCTATCACTTGATCACTTGAATCCCGTTATTCATCGATTTGCTCGAGCGGGCGCCAGTAACATTTCCATTGGACCCTATCACGTGCCAATGTAGCCCAATGGCATCTGGTTGATTCAGGAATATGAAGAGCCTCAAACCGTTCCTTCAGGGTCTTGACAAGGAAGTCTGACCATCTTTTAGGTGGGTGGCCACGTGATCTTTTGACATCCCGGGATCCAGTCGGTAATGGCTCTAGTCCGGTGGTTGTCTCCAAATCGCATTACATGTCCAGCCCATCTGATTTTCGATGCCTTGGCAAACGAGACAGCATCCCTGATTCTGGAATAGCGACGGAGGTCAGAACTCCGGATTCCTTCTCTCACTTGAGTGAGACGTGATATTCCAAGTATAGCTCTCTCGATTCCTCTCTGGGAGACCCAAATAGCATTCTCATCCTGCTTTCGTAGGGCCTAGGTCTCTGAGGCGTATGTTAATGCAGGGAGAATGGTGGAGTCAAAGAGATGTGCCCGGAGCCGGAGGTTCTTTGTCCTTTTAGCTATTTCTTCGATGCCTTTGAAGGCTATATATATATATATATATATATATATACATACATACATACATACATACATATATACATATATATACATACATACATACATATATATACACATATATACATACATATATATATGATGTATATATGAATCTGTATGTATTTGGTTTGGGGGCCACACAATGTTCCTTAGGGGTTACTTCTGATGGTGCTCAGGGGACAATATGTGTTGCCAGGGATTGAATCCAGGCTCACCATGTGAAAGGCAACTACTTTATCCACCGTACTATCTCTCCAACACCAGATTTGATATATTTTAAATGAGGGATGTTCTTACTATTTAAAGTTTTTGTTCAAAAGACGGTTTAATTAGCTTCATGACATTGTTATCTAATGTTGTCTGACATAGAATACATCTGGTTGGAAGGGAGAAGGCAGAAAGAAAAGCAAATCTTTTGGAGAAAAAGTTAGCAACTGGTAACACATTCATCCCATATTTTCATTTCAGAGGACAAGAATGTTTGTTGGTAAGTACAATGATAATATTATTTCAATGAATAATGTGAAAGGCAAGAAAATTTTGATTTTATTGAAGATACAAAATATTACCTTGTCTTACTCAGGAAATAAGTGATGAGTTGCTTGTGTTCCACCTCTTATGAAGGATGAAAGGAAACCAGTTAGAATGGTTGACTGGACTTTTTGTTTGTTTTGTTTTGGGGCTATGCCTGACAGAGCTCAGAGTTTGCCCCTGGCTCTATTCAGGAGTCACTCCTAAAGGCGTTCTAAGCAGTCTAATGGGTACCCAGGGTTTGATCTTGTGTCAGCCACATGCAAGGCAAGCACCCTTCCTGCTGTACTATTTCTTCAGTCTTTGAAAGTTTATTTTTAAATCTTTAGTCTATAGCATCTTATTATATAGCATAAATGGGAAACAGGGTCCCTTATGATCCAATTAATGTATCCTCACTTTAATTTAAAAGATTAATTTTTAAAAATTCAGCAACACTTTCAAAGTAGTTTAAATTGCAATTTGTGTGTACGTGTTTGTTTTGCCACACCTCTTGGCGATCAGGAGGTCCTTCGGATCAGTGTTCAAAGGTCACTCTTGGAGGTTCTCAGGGCACCAAACAGTGCAAAAACATGTCCTCCAGCATGTTGAGCTAGCTTCTCAACAGGACCCAGTAACTCCAATTTTTAATGGTCTCTTCACAGTAGTGTTACACACACACACACACACACACACATTTTTCCTTTGTTTTACTAACCTGTCACATAAGTGAAAAATTTCCCCACACAAGAGTTGAAGCAGTTTTGACCTTATCTTCCTTTGGCCTTCTATTCTCTTTTTTTTTCTAGACTCTTAACTGATCTCAACCCGTGTACTTTTCTATGTTCTCAGCACAATTTTCCTGTCCCCTTCATTTTAACACATTCCTTTTGATATTCCCCATTTGCTCTATTAAATATGTTCTTATCTCTTTAACTCTTTTATTTTATTGTAAGCTTTTCCTCTTGAAGTTTTGTATTATGAATATTTTATATTTTTTGGTATTTTGAATTAATATCTTATATTTGAATATAAGCAGTAAATATTTTATATTAAATTTCAAGTGGGAAGTTTAACATGAGTGTTGGAAAATTTAGAATAAAGATGAAGCTGTCCTGGTGAAGACCTTTGAGAAGGACAATATTTTTCACTCTGAAGGACCAAAGAATGTACAGAAAATTTGTGAGCAAGATTTGATCCATAAAAAAACACAAAAATGTGAGCTGAACACATCATACTCATTTGGCTGGGAAACTAAAACTATGGAATCGCACTATCATAAATTCCTTGGCCAGCTTGCTACTCTACTGAGCAGTAGTGAAGACCCCATTCCAGCCACGGAGGAAGCTGTGAAAGAGAGGATTCAGGAAATTGGTGCAAAAGAGCAATCCTGGAAGTCTGTAAGTATACAAAAAGAAAAGGTATTTTTTCAAATTAGTTTAAAACCTGAATTTTTATATTACACAATAAACTCTGTGGCTCTGTTTTTTAACTTAATGAGTACAGCAAATGAAGGGACGAAGAACATTCATTGTTACAGGGGAAGTAACAATTGGTGTCTTTCTTTATTAAAAATTTATTTATTTATTTTGGTTTGGGGGTTACAAACTGCAGTACTCATAGCTTCCTCCAGGCTGTGAGCTCAGGGATCACTCCTGGTGGACTCAGGGAACCACATTGGGTACTGGTGATTGAACCCAAGTTGGGTGTGTGAAAGGCAAGAGCCTCACCTACCAGACTATCTTTCCAGGTCCACTTTTTTTTTTGTTTTAAAATTTTTGGTTTTGAGGCTATACTGAACAATACCCTTATTCTTGGTTGTGTGCTCAAGGATCATTCTGAGCAGTGGTAGGGAGACTAAATGGTTCTGGGTATCAAACCAGGGGTGGCCACATGCAAAGTCTCAGCCCTTGTACTATCTTTCCAGTCCCTTTCTGCAAGAGCAGAAAACCCTGACCCTGTCATTGCCTACTCTATGCTCTTGGGTAAGTTATATACCCAGTATTTCTATTCATTTATAGAATATTATATATTATAATATTCAGACATGGGGCATGTTTGTCTTGACCCAGACAGACATGGGACAGAGCTGCTACTGGCTCTCACTGTGCCCAGCCACTCATGAGGCGCCTGGGAGGGATGGCAGGTTCTAGCCCTGGCTTGCCACCCCAGCAGAGCCTCACAACAAGCCAGACGACCCCCACTCCATGAGGACCTCCATCTTCCACATCCGACTTCCACCGCATCAGAACTCCACCCAGCAGACCAGCCTATCACAGTCCGGCTCGTGTGGCCGCTGCGCCACGTGATTCATCAATAAATGCTGGATTTTGAGATGACTACAAGAGTATGCTACCCACACGGCAGAGCCTGGCAAGCTACCCATGTCGTATTTGATATGCCAGGTACCAGTAACAATTATAGACCTCATTCCCATGACCTGATGGAATGGTTTGAGGCTCTTTATGTTCCTGGAGCAAGCAGGTGCCCTTGGGCTCTACTTGCATGAGACAGGTCATATGGAGATGTTACTGGTGCCCGCTCGAGCAAATCAATGATGAACGGGAAGACAGTGACAGTGAAGACAGTTCTTTATGAAACTTGAGGCGTTGCAGCGATGGCACAGCCGGTAGGGCTTTTGCCTTGACCCAGGCTGACCCAGGTTTGATTCCCCGGCATTCCATATGGTCCCCAAGCACCGCCAGGAGTAACTCCTGAACGTCGCTGGGTGTAACCCAAAATATAAAAAACAAAAACGAAAAAAAAAAAAGAAACTTGACAGCAGTGGTTGGGGTAGGGATGTTGGATAACTTCCTGTCTCACAGAGATAGGATTAATTGGGTTGAGACAAGATAAAGGGGTGGAGAGAGTGCAGCAGGTAGAAGGGCATTTGTCTGGCACACAGCTGACCTGGGTTTTTTTTTTTTTGCTTTTTGGGTCACACCCAGAAATGCTCAAGGGTTAGTCCTGGCTCTGTACTCAGGAATTACTCCTGGCTGTGCTCAGGGGACCATATGGGATGCCGGGAATCAAACCCGGGCGGGCACAGGCAGGTCGTGGTGCAAGGCAAATGCCCTACCCGCTAGGCTATCACTCCGGCCCTGACCTGGGTTTGATCCCTGACATCCCATTTAGTTCCCTGAGCACCTGAGTAATTCCTGAGTGCAAAGCCAGGAGGCAACCCCTTAGCATCTCCAAGTGTGACCCAAAAAACGAAGAAAAAAAAATAACATGATAAAGGGTTAGTACAGTTCATGGTAAACCCAATGAAGACTAACCTAAAAGAGTGGTTTGGGGTTAGGGTTGGAGATCAAGTGATAGAGCACATACCTTACATGTACAAGAGTCTGGGTTCCATCCCAGATCTACTTTACCCGCCCAGCACCACTGCGTATAGCCCTTTTGGCCTCTTGGCATCATGGGTAGTGGCCCTCCAGATTCCTAGCACTGCAGGGAGTAACTGTTCCTAGAAACTATTGCGTGAGAAAACTATGTTTGTGACAATCAGATACTTGTCAGTTGTTAGTATTGATAGGTGTTGCAAAGCTTTTCTCCCACGTACATTTTGGCCATCTGTGTGTCTTCTTTAAACAGATTTATATTCATTTCTTTCCCACCATTTTCTGATGTAATTGTTTTTCTTATAAAGTTCTGTCAGTGCTTTATATATAATACATATATATGTGTGTGTGTTTATATATATATATATAACATAGATATAAAGATGGATGATGGATGGATGGATGATGGATGGGTGGATGAATGGACGGATGATGGATAGATGGATGGATCATGGATGGTTAGATGGATGATGGATGGATGGATGGATGATGAGGGGGATGAGGGGGATGAGGGATGATGTTGGATGATGATGGATGTTGGATGATGATGGATGTTGGATGATGGATGTTGGATGTTGGATGATGGATGTTGGATGTTGGATATTGGATGTTGGATGTCTTGGATATCAACCCTTTATCAGATGAATATTAGGAAATAGTCTCCCTGTCTGAAGGGTTTTCTTTATTCTGGCCTTTATTTCCTTTGTGGTACAGAAGCTTTTTAGTTTGATATGATCCCATTTGTTTATCTTTTCTCCCATTTGCTCAGAAAATGGCTTTGAATCATTGAAGATACCTCTAGATTCAATGTTATGAAGTGTTCTATCTCTGTTTTCCCTCAATATAATCCAAGGATTTGGGTCTGATGTTGAGTTTTTTTTTCCTTTTTTGGGTCACATACGGCAATGCTCAGGGGTTACTCCTGGCTCTGCACTCAGGAATTACTCCTGGCAGTGCTCAGGAGACCACATGGGATGCCGGGGATCAAACCCTGGATGGCCCCATGCAAGGCAAATGCCCTGCCGGCTGGACTATCGCTCTGGCCCCCACCCCCCAATGTTGAGTTCTTTAACCCATTTTCAGTTGCCTTTTGTTTATCTTTTCATGACTTTTTGGCCTAAAATTTAAATAATGATAGGAAGTGCTATAAAATTCAGTGTTGGTAAAACCTACCGCTCAGTGTATTTGCTCTGTAGCTTCCAATTTTTATGCTCTGCTCTCTGAAAATTCATTATGTAATTTTATTTTTCAAAACTAACTCAAATGTCTTTTTTATATGTAAAACTTTGTATCACTTGTATCACTTGTCTTCCCGTTGTTCATCGATTTGCTCGAGCAGGCACCAGTGACATCTCCATACGTCCTGTTGCAAGCAAGTGTACCCCAGGGGCATCTGCTTGCTTCAGGAACAGAAAAAGCCTCAAACCATTCTTTCAGGTATGAGGTCGATAATTGTTACTGGTGTTTTGGCATATCAAATAAAACACCGGTAACTTGCCAGGCTCTGCCGTGTAGGTGGTATACTCTTGGTAGAAGGACTTCATACTAAAATAGTAACTAGAAATAAAGGAGCAATTAGTCAGAAAGAACAAACACCAACTTTCCTATTTATTGAAAAATACAACTGATACCCCTCCCCAAAAAAAGGTTTTCCTCATTTAAAAAATAATCAGTTTATACATGTTAAGTCTTCTCACAAGCCCTCCTGTTCATCTGCTTAGTAACTTAATGTCACTGCATTGATATAAGTACAACTTTGCAGAGTTTTGAAATGAGATAGAAATCCTGAGGCATCAGGAAGTTTTATCTGACTGACATTTATTCCCTGCAGAGAACTGAAGGCCTTCAGCAGGAAATCCAGATACTTACTAGACAACTACAGCAACTGCACCATCGCTGTGAACACACTACCCAAGAATCATTCCAAATTGAAGAACCACGTAAGGAGCAAAAAATTCCACAACATTTGGAAGGAAAAATTTTTTACTAATGACTTTTTGCAAGCAAGATTAGACTTGGATATGAATAATGTAAGAATTCTGAAATACATTTCTTTAATAGTGAAAATGGTCATATTCTATATGTATATTTTATTATATATTATTTTACTCTATATATAATTTCATTATCTAATGCTTAAATTCATTAATACATCTTATATTTTCATAATATTAGAACAAAATATTTTGCTATAAACTTGTTAGACTTTCTGATTTTATCTATTGGTATTGCACACGTAGTTTAAATTCAATATAAGGTAAATTGTTAATATACTTTTTGGTGCATGTTTAAAAAAAAGAATTCAAGGAACAGAATTCAAAGTGCTGGAGCACATGTTTTATATGCAGAAGGCCTAGGTTCAATCCTTGGTACTGCATAGTTTTTTTTTTTTTTTTTTTTTTTAAATTCCAAGAGTTCCTTGCTTTATTTTATTTTTTTTTTTTTACAATTAAAAAGTTCATGTTTGGGTTTTGGTCATACAGTGTTTCAGCACCCGTCCCTCCACCAGTGCCCATCTCCCACCACCAACATCCCCGGTTCCCTCCCCCTTCCCCAGCCCTGCTCCATGGCAGGTTCTTTATTTCTTTCCCTTTCTCTCTCTTTCTCTTTTCCTTCCCTTCCAGACTATGGATTACAGAACATACATTAAAAGGTTGTCATTTGTATCCTTTTGCCTCTATTTAATGCTCAGTTCTAGGTTGGCATTAGTACCCTCGACTATTGTTAGCCCCCTGTTCCATTTTCTGTCTTACCTAAACTCTGACTCCCACACGTTTGTGATAATCTCCACCTTTGACAAGACCTCCTGATATATGTTTCACTTGACCTTGGATATTGGTATCATAATATGTACATATATATTTATGCCACTGCATAGTCTTTTGAACATGCAAGTGACCCCCTGAACATCAGGCAAGGAGTAGCCCTTTAGTACCTCTGGGTCTGATTCCAAACACACTATGGTTAAAAAGGGGAAGGGCTTAGAGGAAATGGAGCCTAAAGAAATAACTTTTCCCCCATTTCTCCCCTAGATAAATATTTTGGTGGGAGGAGGGGGTTTGGACCACATTCCATTGTGCTAAGTTTATTCCTGACTCTGTGCTCAGGGTCTCTCCTCATGGGGCTAACAGCATGATGCTGGGGATTGAACTCGTTTGGCAACATGCAAGACAAGGGCCTTAACCCCCTACTATATATCTGGACCACCAGAATAACTCTCTTAACATGGGAGTTTAGACAGTGTCGGCTAAATATGAGAGGTACCAGGAACCATGATAATATTACTCATTAATGGCTGTATAGCTCGTTGCCTTCTCCATTGCCTGCTTTTCTGCATCTGTAATTTGAAAGTTAATTCTAAAATTGAGAATGATAAAGGTAAGATGAAGTACTTTATTTCCAGATTTTGATTCTATTTCTGTTTCTCGCAGGATTACTTGTCCTCTTTATACCTAGGTTATGCTCTAAGACTGCAACAGTAACATCATCACTCTCGTCATCTTCCTTTTCATTGATTACTTAATTGATCCAATAGCCTTTGAACATTTGTAGATATTTATTTTAGAGGGGTGGTGTTTCACTGTACTCAAGGCTTACTCCTGGCTCTGTACTCCAGGGACCATGTATAGTGCTAGAGGGTCAAACCCAGGTCAACCACACCCACTGTCCAATCTTTCCTGCCCCTATTTTCACTTTTTATACCACTCCAAATACTGCTTCCATAAACTGACGTATATAGAGCTTTCCACATTGGTAACTCCTCCCCTCCAGTGTATTGAGTTCTAAATGCAGAGTAATAGCATTACAGTATATGTAATGCCGGGGTGGGGGGGGGGCGGGCAAAACCTGCCTCCACCCCCAAGATGCCCCATCAGCCTAGCACAGGGCAGACAGCTCCTCCTCATATTCTACTCAGCATTTGTTACTGTCACTCTTGAGAGAGTCGGGTTTAAATGTACATTTTTTTAGAGTTACAACATTCTGTGTGTTAAGCAAGGAAATGTCTCTGTTGTCTTCCTGGCATCATTGTCTAAGGATTTATGGCAAATCTTTCTCTAAATATTTAATCATTTCCTTATGATGTATTTTTGAAAAGTTTAATTACCTTATGTCACTACCTGGTGTTCTACTTAACTGTATGTATATACCCTTAATGTTACAGTAGACCAGACTACCCTTAAGGACATGATTAGTACAGTTGCCATGTAGATGCGGTCAGTATGATTTGCACACTGACCACCAGATGTCTCTAGTACCACAGCTCTTTATTTCACAGCCCATATAGGCACGTCTCTACAGGATGACTCTTCATTTATTTATTTATTTTTAAGTATTTTATTATACCACCGTGAGATATACAAATAAAAAGATATACAATTAAAAAGTTCATGTTTGGGTTTTGGTCATACAGTGTTTCAGCACCCGTCCCTCCACCAGTGCCCATCTCCCACCACCAACATCCCGGTTCCCTCCCCCTTCCCCAGCCCTGCTCCATGGCAGGTTCTTTATTTCTTTCCCTTTCTCTCTCTTTCTCTTTTCCTTCCCTTCCAGACTATGGATTACAGAACATACATTAAAAGGTTGTCTTACAGAACATACATTAAAAGGTTGTCGATGACTCTTCATTTAATCCTTTGCAGCAGCACTAACCGGGAATCCAACAACAGCATCCTTCACATATGAAGGATGGAACAGCAGACCTCTTATTCTGTGGCCTGATTTCCAGATAGGTTACATATTCCCACCCCTTGCTATATGACTCGTTATACCTTATGTAAACGAGAGTTTGTTGAACTGACCAATCAGCTCACACATAGCCTATGCCAAAAAAAAAAAAAAAGGTGGAAGATGAAAGACAATCTACTGATAGAATGTATAAACAAGAGACTATTTGAAGGACTTTACCAAGCTCCTCCTTTCTGATTTCCTCCATATCATTAGCACTGACCTACCACTTGTATTACCACATTGTATTTTCTGGATTCTTTTAATAATCCACATAATGGTAAATGTCTTATTTCTATCATTGTTAAGCTGCAAATTTGCGCTCTAGCACAGATATGATATGCTAGTATAGAACAGAACCAAGATGCTTAACTTGTTTATTTCAACGCTGTTTGTTTCTATGAAGGAGAATGCTAAGAATTCCCAGACAGACAAACACAGTAGGATGATCAGACATCTAGAGAAAGACAGCATGCAACAAAACATATTGAACATTCAGCAGAATTTGAAAACCTCTACTACTCAAAAAATTAGAAGAAAAAATTCAGAAACTACAGAAACAGCTCAGTGATTTGAAATTGTCAAATAAAAGTATGAAAAGTCAACTGACAAGAGTAAATGTTCTTAAAGTAAGTAAAAGAAGTGAGGCTTTTAGCAAATTTACTCGTGTTGATCTATTTAAACAGCATGCCTCTCACTGAACTTTAAAAATAACACTAAAATTATATGATATATTTGAAAGAATATCTATCATATAAAGCAGATAGAATAATAAACTGGATGCCATCAAATCTCCCAGTTATCTTAAACAGAAGATTATCAAAATCACTGAAGCCAAATATATGTATATGCATATATGTATATATATATATATATTCATTCTTCTCAAAAGGTAACTCTGGCATTTAATAAATAAGAATTCTAGAACTTTTGATTTTTTGGTCTTTTTTTTTCTTATTGTGGTAATGGTTAAAACTGTAGTCACTTTTGGGGGGTTCTTCTTTGGAACTTCATTATATAAAGCTTCAGTTGAATACAGCTAGATGTGGCCAAACATTCCCCACCCCAGAAAGTGCCTGGGGTGGGGGAATGTTTGGGCCACATCTAGCTGTAGTCAAGGTTTACTTTTGCCTCTGTACATAGGGGTCACTCCTGGCACTGCTTAGGAGACCAGATGTGGTTCTGAGGATTGAAGTAGGGTTCACTGCATGCAAGGCGAGTTCCTTAACCGGGAAATATCTCTCTAGCCCTCTAGTGTACAGTTGATTTTCTAAACCAAATCTGTAGTAATTTTTCTTTTTCTTTTATGTTTGGGCCACACCCAGCGGGTACTCAGGGCTTACTCCTGGATCTACACACAGGGATTGCCCCTAGTTAGGGACTTAGGAGATCATATGGGTTCCAAGGATCAAACCCAGGTTGCAAGGCAAGAGCCATATCCACTATTCTATTGCTCTGGACGGTAAATTTTCTTTTTGTTTGTTTTTTTAGGCCATAACAGGCAATGCTCCGGGACTTATTCCAAGCAAGGTGCTCAGGGGTCACTCCTGATAGTATTGCAGAGACCATACTGTGCCAGGATCCAGACCTGAGCCTACTGCATGCAAAGCATTTTTTCAGTCTTTTGAACCAACTCCTGGTTCCTAGAATTTTTTTGGATCAGTTTGTCAACAATGCTTCTCACAACAGAACTAGTTACTGTTTCTGTTTTTGTGTTTGAATAGCACAGACTGCAAATTTCAAATGAAATGGAATTTGTTTGAAAACACTTGAAATCCCAAATGCCTTATTTATAAAAGTATGGATGTTGGGAATTGATGAGTATTGGAGAAATGTCCTCTTAATAAGTTTTGGATTTTTTTTTTTTTTTGCTTTGGGTTACACGTGGTTCTGTACAGCATCTATTCCTGGCTCTGTGCTCAGGAGTGATCCCTGTTGGTGCTCAGGGCATGACATATGGTTCCAGGGATTAAAAACTGAGCAAGGCATGTGCATTTTCTGCTGATCTGTCTTTCTGGCGCCAAGTTTTGGAATTTTCTTTTTTTTCCCCCAATTTTTTTTTTTTTTTTTTTTTTTTTTTGTTTGGGTCACTCCCGGCAATGCTCAGGGGTTACTCCTGGCTCTGCACTCAGGGAATCACTCCTGGCGGTGCTCAGGGGACCATATGGGATGCCGGGGATCGAACCTGGGCCAGCGCAGGCTGGCCGCGTGCAAGGCAAACGCCCTACTGCTGGGCTATCGCTCCGGCCCCCTCCCCCCAAATTTTATTACACCACTTTCAGACATACAATTGCAAGATGCTCATGTAGAGTTTTGGTTCTACAGTGTTCCAACACCCATCCCTCCACCTGAACCCATCTCCCATCACCAATGTCCCCTCCCCCTCCCACACCTCAACTACTGGTGGGTTCTGGCGTGTCTTTTCTCTCCTCTCTAACTCTCCCTCCTGCCAAACTTTCCTACAAATTGTAGAATGCAGTACATTAAAGGACATAACTGTTTCCACTAGTTTGATGGACCGCGTGGCCGTAAGCGGCCTCACAACTTAGGGTTCTCATGGTCAGTGTCTGGACAGCGAAGGTGGTGGCTAGTGTGGTGGGCGAGTCTCATCCGGCTGCTTCCGGGAATGTTTGGGCCACATTGGTTTCTATTCAGTGGCCCCAGAGGTGATGGGCCCCCCCCCCAAAACCCATCTGTCCTCCTGGGAGTCCCATGGTCAGCTGAGCCTGGGGAGAGCCGAGTTCCAGCTTCCCCCAGCCTCGTTTGAGACTGCATGCTATGGCTGGTCACCCCAGGGCAGCTCCCTAAAGTTTTGGAATTTTAAGCAGCATGTGTTAAGTATATATTATCCTGTCATCTATTTAGAAGAGATCTGATCATGTGATCTAATTCCCTCCCCATCTTGTTTTCACAGGACAAAACAATTAGAAAGCTCAGGCAATCTTTAACAAAAAGTTGAAACAATGAGAGAGAAGACCCTTATGAAAACTGACAACTTGAGAACTATTTCAGACTCTGCCAAACATGAGTCAGGAACCATCAAAGAGAAGACCCAACAGGTGTTAAAATCTAGCTCTCCTGAGCTCTGCCCAGCAAAGAGCACACTTGAAGAAGTATCAGGGCATCAAGAGGTTATTTTTGTTGTTGCTATGTTAAACTTTCTCTTGTTTTTTTAGGCCACACCTGGCAGTACTTCAGAGTCCACTCCCAGCCTGGTACGCAGGGGGTTGCTCCTGGCAGTGCTCAGAGAAGCTTGCTGTGCCATAGGCAGAACACTAGTCTCCTGCACGCAAAGCATGGACTGAAACCCAGTCTTTAGATTAAGCTTCTTTGAGATGAAGAAGCTTAATACATTAATATTTATGTATGATAGCATTATATGTATATATGATAGTATCATATAGCATCATAGTATCATGTGACACAACATGCCTTCATCACTCCTAGCAAGGTTCAAGGAACCTTATGGAGTGCCAGAGATCGAGTCCAGGTTGCTAATGATTGCTTTTTTTTATTTAAAAAATGTTTTTATTATACCACCGTGTGATACACAATTACAAAAGCGTTCATGATTGGGTTTCAGTCATGCAGTGTTTCAGCATCCACCCCTCCACCAGTGTCCTATTCCCACCACCAATGGCCCCAAATTCCCTCCCACCTCCCCCAGGCTGCCTCTATAGCAGGAACTTTTCCTCTCTCTCTCTATCTCTGTCTCTCTGTCTCTCTCTCTCTCTCTCTCTCTCTCTCTCTCTCTCTCTCTCCTCTTACACATGTGGCTTTCGCTACAGATACTTAGGTTACTTGTCACTTGTCTTCCCATTGTTTATTGATTTGCTGGAGCAGGTGCCAGTAACATATTATCATGTAAATCCCGTTGTGTATACTCAATGTTCAGTGCTATCCTGGCTTTAACATGTCCCACAATTAGTAGAACACTGGTATGTATTTATATCACACTAATGAATGGATAAATACGGTCATTCTATATCGGTCCTTTCCTTCTGACTAATTTCACTCCGCATGATAGTCTCCATGTTCGTTCATTTGCAGGTAAATTTCATGACTTCATCTTTTCTGACCGCTCCATAGTATTCCATTGGGTAGATGTACCATAGTTTCTTTAGCCAGTCTTCTGTTCTCGGGCATTTAGGTTGTTTCCAGACTCTGGCTATCGTGAATAGAGCTGTGATGAACATAGAAGTGCAGATAGTGTTTCTGCTGTGTGTTTTTGAGTCTCCAGGGTATATTCCCAGACGTGATATTGCTGGGTCAAATGGGAACTCAATATCCAGTTTTTGGAGGAATGTCCATATTGTTTTCCAAAAGGGGCTGGACCAGTCGACATTCCCACCAACAGTGGATGCGAGTCCCTTTCTCCCCGCATCCACATCAGTACCAGTTGTTCTTGCTCTTTTGGATATGTGCCAGTCTCTGTGGTATGAGATGATACCTCATTGCTGTTTTGATTTGCATCTCCCTGATGATTAGTGATGAAGAGCACTTTTTCATATGCCTTTTGGCCATGCAAATTTCTTCTTTTTGGAAGTTTCTATTCATTTCTTCTCCCCATTTTTTAATGGGATTGGCTGTTTTTTTTCTTGTGAAGTGCTACCAGTGCCTGATATAACATGGATATTAACCCCTTATCAGATGGGTGTTGGGTGAATATTCTTTCCCAGTTTGTGGACTGTCTCTGTATCTTGGTCACTGTTTCTTTTGAGGTGCAGAAGCTTTTCAGTTTTATATAATCCCATTTGCTTGTTTTTTCTTCCATTTGCTTTGTCAGTGGTGTTTTGACTTTGAAGATGCCTTTAGTTTCAATGTCACTTGTATCACTTGTCTCCCCGTTGCTCATCGATTTGCTTGAGTGGGCACCTGTAACATCTCTATATGTCCTGTAGTGTGCTAGTGTAGCCCAAGGGCATCTACTTGCTACAGGAACATAAAGAGCCTCAAGCATTCATTCAGGTCATGAGAATGAGGTCTATAATTGTTACTTTTTTATTTTATTTTATTTTATTTTTGCTTTTTTGGGGTCATACCCGGCATTGCTCAGGGGTTACTCATGGCTCTGCACTCAGGAATTACTCCTGGCGGTGCTTAGGGGACCTTATGGGATGCAGGTATCGAACCTGGTTCAGCCGCATGCAAGGCAAATGCCCTACCCACTGGACTATTGCTCTGGCCCCTGTTACTGGTATTTGGCATATCAAATATGACACAGGTAGCTTGCCAGGCTCTGCTGTGTGGGTGGGATACTCTTGGTAGTAGGTTCTCAGTTTGTGCATTTACTGATGAACCACAACAGGGAGAGATCAGCTTTTCTCTAGGGTGCAGCTCTGACAAGCTGTGGAGTCCAGATGTTGAAAATAGTGCCCTAATGCTGCAGGGGGCCTCTGGCTTCTTTCGAGGGCTCTATTGGGATGGTGGGTCAGGGCTAGAATCCCCCTTCCCTCCGGACGCCTCATGATCAGCCGAGCACAGACAGAGCCGGTAGTAGCTCTGCCCTGTGTTTCTATGTCTCTGTTTCAAGCATACCTGGGCTTGAAATAGGCTTTGCTGTAGGATGGGACTCTGACGAGTAGGGCTTGAAATCAGCTTTTCTCTTGGGTGGAGCTCTGAGAGCTGTGGAGTCCGGATGTTGAAAATGGCGGCCCTCTTTGTATGGGGGTTACTCTGGCTTCTTGCGAGGCTCTCTTGGGATGGCAGGCCAGGGCTAGAACTCGCCTTCCCTCCCAGATGACTCAGCCAGCCAAGCACAGGTCTGCCCCATGTATCTATGTTTCAGTTCAATGTTTCAATGTCATAGAGCGTTTTTTTTTCTAGATTTTCTTCAATGTACCTTATAGATTCATGTCTGGAGTTGAGCTCCTTAATCCATTTTTATCTGACTTTTTGTGCATGGCATTAGAAAGAGGTCTAAGTTGTATTTTTCTCATTGCTGCCTAGTTTTCCCAGCACCATTTGTTGAAGTGCTGGCTTTCTTTGCTCCACTTAATATTTTTTTGCTCCTTTATCAAAGATTAAGTGATCGGTATATTTGAGAGTGTGTTTCAGGATTCTTTATTTAAATTATTTTATTATACCACTGTGAGATATACAATTACAAAGATGTTCATGCTTGGGTTTCTTACAGTGTTCTTACAGTGTTCCAGCACCCATCCCTCCACCAGTGCCCATTTACCACCAGAAATGCCCCCAAAACCTTCCCCTTCCCTAGTCTGCCTTTATGGCAGGTTCTTTATATCTTTTCTCTCTCTTTCTCTCTCTCTCTCTTCCTTCTCTTACATAGTGTGGATTGTAATACATACACTTAGAGGTTATCATGTTTATCTTTTTGCCTGTAGTTAATGCTCAGTTCTAGACTGGTATTATCACTGTTTTTGACAATTATTAGCACACTGTTCCCTTCTCTGTCTTACCTAACCTCTGACTCCCATACATTTGTGGTAGATTTCACCTTTGACAAGACCTCCTGATCCCTGTTTTTCCTGACCTTGGATATTGGTGGCATAAGATATATATATATATATATATATATATATATATATATATATATATATATGTATCATGATAATAAATGCAGTCATTCTATATCTGTCTTTTTTTCTTCTGGCTAATTTCACTCAACATGATCCTCTCCATGTCCATCTATTTATAGGCAAGTTTCATAACTTTATTTTTCCTAACAACTGCATAGTATTCCATTGTGTAGATGTATCAAAGTTTCTTTATCCAGTCATTAGTTCTTGGGCACTCTGGTTGTTTCCAGATTCTGGCTATTGTGAAGAGTGCTGCTATGAAAATAAAAGTACAGATGGTGTTTCTGCTGTGTGTTTTTGGCTTTTCAGGGTATATTCCCAGGAGTGGTATGGCTGAGTCATATGGGAGCTCAATTTCTAGTCTTTGTAGGAATGTCCATATTGTTTTCCAAAAGGCTGGACCAGTCAACATTCCTACCAACAATGGATGTGAGTCCTTTTTTCCTTGCATCCATGCCAACATTTGTAGTCCTTGCTCTTTTGGATATGCGCCAGTCTCTGTGGTGTGAGATGATATCTCATTGTTGTTTTGATTTGCATGTCTCAGTTTCAGGATTCTTAAGACAAAATCATATCACTTTCTTTTTTTCTTTTTCTAAGTTGCACATAATTGACTTTCTTGTCTATTTATCCTCCTAGTGTCTCTAATCCATCTCTTCTTTAGAAGCTCCATAGTTTCTTCTTCATTTCTACATTCAGGGATCACTCCTGGCAGGATTGGGGGATCTAATCCAGTTCTGTCTTGCATAATACAAGCTCCTTACTGACTGGACTATTGCTCTAGCGACTTCCTCTTCTTTTTAAGCAGATTTTGTTCTTGTTCTTCTTAGTGCCTTAGGTATCTCAAGCATCATTTTTTGTCATTTTCTACTCTGATTTATTACATTTCTGATTTACAAGATTTCTCCCTCCTCAACCCAGTATTCAAATTCTTGTTAAACTGATATTTAATTCCTATCAGTCATAGTGTCAAATGTGCTTTCTCTTGTTTGTTACTATTCTCGACCCCACATGGCTCTGGAGATCGAACCCAGGACCTTTCCCATGTAAAACAGGCACTGTACTCAGCCCCCAGGCTATTGCTTGCTTGCTTGCTTGCGGGAGGCTATACACAGTGGTGCTCAGGGCTGCTCCCTGGCTCATTGTTGGGGGGGTGGGAAAAGCCATGTGGTGCCAGAAATCAAATGGAACGAATTTTACTGCATGCAACACATATGCTCTAGTCCTTTCAAAGCAAACCTGTCTTTTTCATTCTATTTTTTTTTGCTTGATCCCTAGAGAATCAAGCCCAGGGTCTCCTATCTAAAAGGCATGTGCTTTACAACTGATCCATATTTCATCCTTCCTCTCCTACTCCCCTGCCCCAGGCTATTTTTTGGAAGGCTGTATTTTATTTATTTTTTTAAGTATTTTATTATAACACCGTGAGATATACAATTACAAAGATATACAATTAAAAAGTTCATATTTGGTTTTTGGTCATACAGTGTTCCAGCACCCATCCCTCCCCACCAGTGCCCATCTCCCACTACCAACGTCCCCAGTTCCCCCCCCTCCCTCAGCCCGCCTCCATGGCAGGTTCTTTATTTCTTTCCCTTTCTCCCTCTCTTTTCCTTCCCTTCCAGACTATGGATTACAGAACATACATTAAAGGGTTGCCATTTGGGTGTATCTTTTTTGCCTATATTTAATGCTCAGTTCTAGGTTGGTATTAGTACTTTCGACAATTGTTAGCACCCTGTTCCATTTTCTGTCTTACCTAGCCTCCTAACTCCCACACGTTTGTGATAATTTCCACCTTTGACAAGACCTCCTGATCCATGTTTCACTTGACCTTGGATATTGGTATCATAATATGTACATATATATTTATGTCATGCAAATAAATGCAGTCATTCTGTATCTGTCTCTCTCCTTCTGGCTAATTTCACTCAACATAATCTTCTCCATGTCCATGGAAGGATGTATTTTAAATCACCCGAACAATTTGGGGCATTACTTGATACTTTCTCATTTTCCTCTTAATGTATTTCTGTACAAATGTTGGCTATTTATCGATTCACTTTTAAGTACCGTTAATGACTCAGTCCTTTTAATTTTAGGTGTTTTAACTTTGGTGTGGTTAGAAGAGGGTTGACTTAGTAGGTTTCTTGACTCAATGCCACTTTACTTTGTTGGTCTGTTGGCATAGTGAGTGAATTTCTAAAGTTTATGACATTTAGGGCAGGGGCTTATCTTAAGGTGTTTAATTCTCTAATTCTCCTGTTCATATATGTTTCTTAATTTCTGCTGTTTATGGTTTTCCATTTCTACCCCTTTGAACCATATTTCTGGACATCTGTTCTTGTTAATCCACTGTGTTTGGAAGGTGGGTGGAAAGAGATAAATTTAGAGAGATTCATTACCACATAGCAAGCCAGTATTCCAAAAAGCAATTACATTATGGATGAAAACCAAGCAGCCCTAAAATTTGTTTGTGAAAATCTGAAAATAAAAAGATTTTTAAACTGGAGCCAGAGATAGGGAGCTAAGTGTTGCCTTGCATGCCGTGGACCCCAGTTCAAATCCCTGGCATCAGGTATGATCCTCAGAGCACCGCCAGGAACTAGACCTTAGCACAGAGCCAGGAATTGGCCCTGAGCACTCTCAGGTTTGGCCATAAAACAAAAAATACTTTAAATGAAAATTTGAAATAAATAGTTTTAGGAGCCAGAGAGATTGAGGCTCTTGCCTATGGGTAGGAAACTCTGTCCCTATCCCCAACTGTATGTAATGTTTTGAGTATTCGAACAGGTAGTGATCCTGAGTACAGAGCTAGGAGTAAGCTGTGAGCACAGCCAGGACTCAAAAGAAAAAAAAAGTTCTTAGTAGAATCTTGTAGCTTTCTATTTGAAAGTAGAATTATAGTTCCTAAATAAATATTAAATAAGACTATATTTCTAAAACTTAATTCATTCATTGCAATAGTAGGTGGCCAAACTAATATGTCTTGATTTGGGGGGTTGGTTCTTCATAGCTTGTTAACTTTCAAGAAACGATTAGGAAGATGCTGGGATTTAATGTAAAAGCAGCACACAAGGAGATTATCAATCACCTACGGCTTATTATACAAGTTTACAATGCATCCGGAAAATCGAAGAACAATTCTGATTGTGAGGCTGGAAAGGAAAATGAATAACAGATTCTGCCTTTTCATTGTTGGCAAACAAAAACTCAGCAGATAAGAACATTTCTTAACCTCTTGAAGATGTCTATGTTAGGAATAAAACATTGAAAGAATTTTTCTTGAATCTGTTCTCTCAACTTTTTTATATTTTCTTTTTTTTTTGTCACAATCTTGTTATATACATTTATTTATGACCTCATCTCGATTGTGTTCGTCATGTATATAGAAGTTGCAGAATGTAAATCTTACTATTTATTTATTTATTTATTTATAAATAAATAAATAAATAAAAAATGGCTGGGCCCATGTGGAAGCAACCCATGGAGCTGACCTCCCGGTAGGGGGCTAGGCCATCCCTGGCGGAGTCCAACATTGCTCCAAGGGTTTACTCTCATGAGCAGGGGAGAGACCATGCTGGCTGGACTTGGAGTGGAGTTTTGGGCCCTGCCCTTTCCTCCGCCTCCATGCCAGTTGCCCTGGAAGAGAGAGACCCACCCACGCCAGACTCAGCTAATTTGCAATCCAGGAAGAGATCCAGACCCATCCACTTCAGACCCACAGCTGTGCTGCTTCGGCCGGCCCCCTGTGGAAGCAACCCATGGAGCTGACCTCCCGGTAAGGGGCTCGACCAACCCCTGGCCGAGTCCAACATTGCTCCAAGTGTTTGCTCTCATGAGCGGGGAGAGACCATGCTGGCCAGACTCAGAGTGGAGTTTTGGGTCCTGCCCTTTCCTCCGCCTCCATGCCAGTTGCCCCGGTAGAGAGAGACCCACCCACGCCAGACCCACATGTCCCTTGGCACGCGGCCACAAAGCGGCTGCTGATATTTTTTATAGGATACTGAATTTTGCATAAGGTTCTTCCCAATCTCTTTCACATCTACACATAGTAAACAGTTATAGACATGTTTTAACTGATACCAGTAAGCCTGGCAAGAAGCCAGAGCAAACCACACATCATGCAGTTAGTCATTCTCAACATCCAGACTCCATAGTTCCTCAGAGCTCTATCCAAGAGAAAACCTGATCTTCCCCCTTTAAGTTTCATCAGTTAATGCTCGGGATGAGAACCTTCTACTGAGACTATACCACCTACACGGTAAAGCCTGGCAAGGTACCATGTTTTATTTACTTTTTATGCCAAAGACTAGTAACTATTATGGACCTCAGTTCCATAACCTGAAGAATGGTTTTGGGCTCTTCCTGTCCCTGGAGCAAGTAGATGCCCTTGGGTTGCACTTGCTTGTGACAGGACTAATGGAGATGTTACTAGTGCCCACTTGAGCAAATCGATGAACAATGGGAAGACAGTGACAGATTTATTTATTTATAATTTTTTGCTGTTTGGGTCACAGCCTGCAATGCTCTGGGGTTACTCCTGGCTCTGCACTCAGGAATTATTCCTGGCGGTTCTCCAGGGACCATATGAGATGCTGGGGATCGAACCTGGAATGGCCACATGCAAGACAAATGCGCTATTGTCTGTACTAGTACCCGGCCCCAGAATTTAAGTTTTGGGGGAGTCAAAAATAGCATGTAATTCTAACCCCTGCATTATTTAAGGTCTATTAAATAACCCCTGCTCTATTTAATATAAAGAGATATTATCTCTCTATATTATCACTTGATCACTTGAATCCTGTTATTCATCGATTTGCTCGAGCGGCGCCAGTAACATTTCCATTGGACCCTATCACGTGCCAATGTAGCCCAATGGCATCTGGTTGATTCAGGAATATGAAGAGCCCTCAAAACTTCGCTCCTTCAGGGTCTTAACAGGGAAGTCTGACCATCTTGTAGGTGGGCGGCCACGTGATCTTTGACATCCCGTGGGATCCAGTCGGTAATGGCTCTAGTCCAGCGGTTGTCTCCAAATCGCATTACATGTCCAGCCCATCTGATTTTCGATGCCTTGGCAAACGAGACAGCATCCCTGATTCTGGAATAGCGACCCGGAGGTCAGAAGTCCGATTCCTTCTCTCACTTGAGTGAGACGTGATATTCCAAGCATAGCTCTTTCGATGCCTCTCTGGGAGACCCGATAGCATTCTCATCCTGCTTTCTAGGGGCCCAGGTCTCTGAGGCATATGTTAATGCAGGGAGAATGGTGGAGTCGAAGAGATGTGCCCGGAGCCGGAGGTTCTTTGTCCTTTTAGCTATTTCTTCGATGCCTTTGAAGGCATTCCATGCCGCTCTTTTCTCCTGCGCAG